>CM023612.1:240000-432500 GCA_013358685.1 Antennarius maculatus | reverse complement strand
GATGAGGGACAATCAATCAGGAGCCAGCTGGGAGTTCCAGGTGAGGCTGACCTCCCCAGAAGTCGCCCCTCCACCCCCCCACTCAAAAATTCCTTTCTGTGCTCAGTCGTTCTTCAGGCTGGGGCTCATCTGTGACGTCATCAGCAGGTGGCGCCAATGAACAGCTCTGATCCGGTTCGATGGGACTTCTGGGACCTTCATGTCGGTTCTTCCTCCGGACTCTAAACCCTGATTCTGATGGAGTCCCGCATTTATTCTCCTTTATTCTTTTTTATTCTCCTTTATTCTCATTTATTCTTTTTTATTCTCCTTGATTCTTTTTTATTCTCCTTTATTCTCATTTATTCTTTTTTATTCTCATTTATTCTTTTTTATTCTCTTTTATTCTCATTTACTCTTTTTATTCTCCTTTATTCTCCTTTATTCTCCTTTATTCTTTTTTATTCTCCTTTATTCTTTTTTATTCTCCTTTATTCTCATTTATTCTTTTTTATTCTCCTTTATTCTTTTTATTCTCCTTTATTCTCATTTATTCTTTTTTATTCTCCTTTATTCTCATTTATTCTTTTTTATTCTCCTTTATTCTTTTTTATTCTCCTTTATTCTCATTTATTCTTTTTTATTCTCCTTTATTCTTTTTTATTCTCCTTTATTCTCCTTTATTCTCCTTTATTCTTTTTTATTCTCCTTTATTCTTTTTTATTCTCCTTTATTCTCATTTGTTCTTTTTTATTCTCATTTATTCTTTTTTATTCTCCTTTATTCTCATTTATTCTTTTTTATTCTCATTTATTCTTTGTTATTCTCCTTTATTCTCATTTATTCTTTTTTATTCTCATTTATTCTTTTTATTCTCCTTTATTCTCATTTACTCGTTTTTTATTCTCCTTTTTTTATTTATTCTTTTTTATTCTCCTTTATTCTCATTTATTCTTTTTTATTCTCCTTTATTCTCATTTACTCTTTTTTATTCTCCTTTATTCTCATTTATTCTTTTTTATTCTCCTTTATTCTCATTTACTCTTTTTTATTCTCCTTTATTCTTTTTTATTCTCCTTTATTCTTTTTTATTCTCCTTTATTCTTTTTTATTCTCCTTTATTCTTTTTTATTCTCCTTTATTCTTTTTTATTCTCCTTTATTGTCATTTACTCTTTTTTATTCTCCTTTCTTCTCCTTTCTTCTTTTTTATTCTCCTTTATTCTTTTTTATTCTCCTTTATTCTTTTTTATTCTCCTTTATTCTTTTTTATTCTCCTTTATTCTTTTTTATTCTCCTTTATTCTTTTTTATTCTCCTTTATTCTCATTCATTCTCCCTTATTGTCATTTATTCTCCTTTATTTGCCGTCATTCCCATTTATTCTCCTTTTTTCTTTTTTATTCTCGTTTATTCTCATTTATTCCACATTTACGACACCTGCGTGACGCGACGCCGACAGGTGTGTCCGTCATCGGCGAAAACATTATGAACTAATATTCTACAACGTCATCTCAATCCGCTGTAAACCGTTACTCACCTGGAACAGGTAGGCTCGCGCCACGGTCAACACGACCACGTGAGAAGGCTCGGTCAGGTAACGAGATGAGGAGCTCACCTGAAGGTCGCGTGGGGAGCTGCTGCGGGTTCTGGCTTCCAGAGCCTCGCGCTCCTTCCACTGAAGCCTTCTTTGGGCTCGCGGCCAACACACGTGTCTGTTTTCGTGTCGAGTGAACGGTTTGAGACGTTTCTGTGGGGCGGGTCCGTTTCATTGGGGGGGTCTGAACCGAAGCACGTGACCCAGTTCACACCGGCCGCACACGCCCGTTTGGGGCCGGTTGTTGATTCATCTTCAGGAATCGTTTTGTGACGTGAAAATAAACCGTTTTTAGTTTAATCAGTTTTAATCAGGTCCGAATTCAGTTAAAACTCGCTTATAATTGAAAATAACTGATAAGGAAGATAGGCACCCATGACGTCAGAGGAGGTATGTTCGCTGAGTCACGTAATGAGCAGAACAGCACGTTTCATGTTTTGGAAAATAGAACTAAGTTGCGGAAAGTTTGTTTTGTATTTGATGAATTCATCATGTGATATTTTACAAAAGTCGGTGTTTACTCAATTCATTACGCAAAAATTGAACTAAATTGAACTCAACACATAATATTAAAACAACTATTCAAATTAAACCTGTTTCACTCATGAAAATCTACCTGGAAAGTAAACTGATAAACAAAGTTTGACTGAAGGGCAGCGAAGAATCAATAAAGCCGTCAGAATGAGAACACGAATTAATGATCAGTTTTGTGATGTGAGTGAAAAACAACCTAAAATTTGGTGTTCTCCGGGTGGCGTGCCAACACGTCTTCATTGACTGTGTGAACCAGTCCAGGTTCACACAGTGAAACAATCACACTCCCCTCCTGACCACCATGACCTTCATGACGCAGTGCGACATATTCATTATTTTTGTTCTAACCTGTTCTGTAAAGCATTAGTAAGGGATTTACGAAGGATTACTGAGACATTTTACTAATAAATATAATTTATTATTTGTTAGTGTGTACATGTCAGAGAGAAAGAGGACGAAGGGACGTTAATTAAGTGAGCTGTTTTTGATAATAAGAGTGACTTTAACTTTAATATTTAACATTATTAAACTTTTGAGTAGTGAATTTGTTCGCTTTATTTTGAAAGGCATCTGAAAGTTGCACCGAATACTTATGCTGCGTTCAAGGCGGCAGTAATGTCGACAATCACAAATGCGAATTTGCGAAACCTGAACAGAAAAGCGAATTAAAATGATAATCTGGAAAAACAATGCAGAAACACGTCAACTAGAACTATACTCAGGTTTATAGACTGTTCGGTGGGTTATAAAGTTGAATCTGGTGAAACTGGTTGAAAAATCAACTCCAGATGCCTTCAAATGATCCTGAAGGAGTGTTGAACGGGGATTTTCCTACAGTCTATTGTGTCCTGAACGCAGCATCGGTTTCGCTTGTCTGAGCGCGAGACGCGGAACAAAACCCCTCAGCTTTGGTCCAGCGAGTCAAACAGGTCGTTAACCGGCGGACACCGGACGTTCAGCGGGGGCTCCGTCCGCCCAGAAACACCGTCGGGAACCGGGACGGAGACATCCGGGAGCAAGGGATAGCGCGAGCCGGTAACTTTTTTTAAAGTTTGTTTTTTAAAACCTGTAGGTTATTCCTCCTTCTTTTCCCCTCGCGCCTTTAGCTGTGATGCTAACCGGAGAGCTAGTTAGCTCCGGCATAAAGCAGCTAACCCTAACCCTGTTAGCAACGTCCACGGTAAGCTGCTAAGCTAACAGTTTGAGGCTAACAGACGGACGCTCTGCTCGTCCTGTTCGTGTCAATAAAGTTTTTTTTGTTGCGTCGTGTTCTAATGTGTTGGTGTGTTTTGTAACCTGATACCACGACGTTCCTGCTGTGTTTACGGTCACTTTACTGACTTTAAAGTGTTTAAATTAATTGTTCAAACATTTGTCCACGTTGAACCTTTATTTGTTAAACTGCTGTGGATTCATAAACTAGGAAATCATAAAAGATTAAAGTTTTGATTCGCTTTTCTTGACCACAACAGATTAGTTGTGTGTAGTTATGAAGTATATTATACAAAGTACATACAGTAGATGAGGTATATTATCTTTCATGGATGAAATATGAAATATATAGATGAAGTATCTTATATAAAGTATGTTATCTTATATAAATGAAATATATTATCCTATGTAATTGAGGTATATTGTCGTATATAAATGAAGTATATTATCTTAAAGGTCTACAATCTTGTCAGTAATTTTTTCTTTAGTGTTTTGAAGATATAAAAAAACCTTAGAAGACAATTACTCTTAATTTAGTTGACTAGTTTTATATAGTTTTTATGTCTGTTGTGCTCAAACTACTTTTAACTTTTAACAGTACTTCTCTTTAGTAAATGTGTGTGTGTGTGTGTGTGTGTGTGTGTGTGTGTGTGTTGCCCAGCTGGTCTCTCTTGTTCCAGCCTCCCGAACTGATTAGAATGCAGCGTCCCAGCAGAGCATCTGTCCCAGCAGACGCTGCTTTTGTTCCCCGTTCAGAACTTGGAAGTCGTCCTGCTTTGTCGGACGGTCAGCGCTGAGTAAAGACTCGTGGAGGCGTTACCCCCCCCACCCGGGACACGCAGACGTGGGTCTAGAACCTACAGAGTGTTACGTTCAGGTGGATCAGAGTCAACCAGGAGCTCTTGGGTGAAGAGCTCTGGTTTTATGTGGACATAATGAACAGTGTAGTAACGGGGTCACACTGGTGTGATGTCACCCCCCCCCCTTTTTTTTTTTTTTCTAAGGACGGTTGGTTTGCCAGGCTGATCCCTGACAGCCTTTGTTGGTGTCTGTTGCCATGGTGAAGTGGGTCAGTGTGTGTCGGGGGGTATTTCTTACGCCGGTCTGTGACGGATAAAACGACACGATAGACGTAAACAAATGATGCCTGTGTCTGGATCTGAGTCATGTGACCCGTCATGTGACCGCCGCCCGTGATGTCACGGCGAACGCGTCGCTCTTCACCAGACGCAAAACAAAGAGCGTTTGTGGCGCCGTGAAGTCGTCCTCCCTCCAGCGCCAGGCAGTGAATGGCTTTCTGTCCCCCACCCCCCCATGTATTTATGTGCCCTGGAATAAGCTGCGGTCGGGAGTGGGGGGGGCTCGTCTTCGTCATGCGTGTTGAAGAACGGATGAATCGTGTGTTTGTTGGTTGTTGTTGCTCAGAATCACGTTCGGTGCTCGTCACCGATGCAGATGCCCCCGTCTGGCGTCTAACTGCCCCTCTGTGTGCACCGTGAATACACACATTGTGGGCCGTCGTGTGTGTGTGTGTGTGTGTGTGTGTGTGTGTGTGTGTGTGTGTGTGTGTGTGTCGTCATGAAGTACGTTCAGTGTGTTACGATGAAGCCATCCGTGTGTCAAACTGACTCTGTCTTTCTGGTTGCGTCTGCAGGTGAGGTGTGTGTGTGTGTGTGTGTGTGTTTGTGTGTGAGAGACGCCGATGGAGACGCCCTGAGGGACATCGTGTGAACCCCCCCACCCCCACCCCCACCCCCCCCAAGAAGTCTGCACACATGTTTTCACTCGGCCAGGAAAACATCTCCACCAAAGGGCCGGTCAAGTATGGAGAGCTCATCGTGCTCGGGTGAGTGTGTGTGTGTGTGTGTGTGTGTGTGTGTGTCTGATCACAAGTTATGACATCATCAGTCACTGTGATTGATCACGCCGTCAGTCCGGCGGTTGGTTTGTAGCTGCTTTGGTTCTGAACACAGAGACGCGTCTTTTCTTAGATTCTCTGAGTGTCAGAAGCAGGAAGTGACATCACAGTCGTAGCCTCATCAGCCAGTCGCTGTAGCCGCGGCACTCCGTGTTCAGTCCGTCGGTTTGAACGCTGCCGCCATGATCCGTCACGCCGCCGGTCGTAAATCAGGACGTGTGAAGGTTGTTTGGTTCCGATGGAATCGACGCGTTTCCACTTCCTGTTTCCTGTCCAGGTGCAACGGCTCGCTGCCCGGCGGCGACAAGGGGAGGCGGAGGAGCCGCTTCACGCTGTGTCGCAGGAACAAGGCCAACAGCGTGAAGCCCAGCACCGTGCACTCGTCCTGCACGCCGCAGGCCGCCAAGGTGAGCGCCGCGACATCACAGGTCCGAGCCCCGCCCACCGGCTTCGGCGTGACCTGTCGTGTCCCCCCCAGGCCGTCAGCAACAAGGAGCAGCACAGCATCTCCTACACGCTGTCCCGCGCCCAGACGGTGGTGGTGGAGTACACCCACGACGGCACCGCCGACATGTTCCAGGTAGCGGCGCGCTAACGGTTAACGTAGCGTCTGCGCTAACGGTTAGCGTAGCGTCTGCGCTAACCGCCGCCGGAACTCATTTCCGGTTTCCCTCGTCGCCGCAGATTGGCCGTTCCACGGAGAACCCCATCGACTTTGTGGTGACGGACACGCTGCCTGGCAACCAGAGCCCCGCCCTCGGCCCCGCCCACCCCCCGGCGCTACAGAGCACCATCTCCCGCTTCGCCTGCCGCATCGTCTGCCAGAGGAACCCGCCGTACGCCGCTCGGATCTACGCCGCCGGCTTCGACTCCTCCAAGAACATCTTCCTGGGGGTACGCTGGGGGAGGGGATTGGGGGGGCGGGGTCACGAAGCGCTGACCAATCAAACTGATCTGTGATCTGTCGGCAGGAGAAGGCGGCGAAGTGGAGGACGTGTGACGGCCAGATGGACGGTCTGACCACCAACGGCGTGCTGGTGATGCACCCCCGCCGCGGCTTCAGCCGGGACTCCGCCCCCGGCCTGTGGCGGGAGATCTCCGTCTGCGGGGGCGTGTTCACGCTGAGGGAGACCCGCTCGTCGCAGCAGAGTGGCGACGCGGTGGGTGTCCTCTCCGTGAACAGGAAGTAGCGTGGCGGGGGTGTGTTTGCGTCTGACCTGACAGACTTCCTGTCCCCCCCCCCCTCCCCCAGGTGGACGCCGAGTGCAACACGCTGGTGGACGGCTCGCTCATCGACCTGTGCGGCGCCACCCTGCTGTGGCGCACGGCGGAGGGGCTGGCGCGCACCCCCACCGTCAAACACCTGGAGGCGCTGCGGCGGGAGCTGAACGCGGGGCGCCCCCAGTGCCCCGTGGGCTTCAACACGCTGGCCTTCCCCAGCCTGCGGCGCAACGGCCCCCCCGATGACCGCCAGCCGTGGGCCTACCTGCGCTGCGGACACGTGCACGGCTACCACGGCTGGGGGGGGCGCCGCGAGCCGGAGGCGGAGCATCAGGAGAGGGAGTGCCCCATGTGCCGGGCGCGGGGGCCCTACGTGCCGCTGTGGCTGGGCTGCGAGGCGGGCTTCTACGTGGACGCCGACCCCCCCAGCCACGCCTTCGTGCCCTGCGGACACGTCTGCTCTGAGAAGACCACCGCCTACTGGGGGCAGATCCCGCTGCCCCACGGGACGCACGCCTTCCACGCCGCCTGCCCCTTCTGCATCCAGCCGCTGGGCGGGGGGGGCGGCTGCGTCAGGCTCATCTTCCAGAGCCCGCTGGACTAGAACCCTTAACCCCCCCCCCCCAGGAGGACGCAGCCTTAAATTAATCTTTATAACTTAATTTAACGTCATCACCGTCGCCTTAAGGAACGTCAGACCCTCACCTGATGGGGGGGGGGGGGCGTCTCTGTTGTGGTTTTTTGGGGGTGTTCTAACAGGTTTTAACCCGCTTCAGGTTCTGTCCTTAAGGAACTTCCTTTATAAACAGGAAGTTCAAACCGTTCCTCAGTGGTTCTGCTCAGAGCGCCGCGTGTGGCCTTACCATGACGGGGGGGTCGGACCCCAACATGAGTCGCTCATGTAGAACAAATGTTTACAAGTTTATAAAATGCACTCCAGGGGGTTTGAGAAGAAGGATCATATTGTTGAACCCCCCCCCACACACACACACACACATAAAGAGAACACCTTGAAGCCAAAGCTGCACAGAGCGCGTTAGCATTCAGCTAACAACCCTGGTCTTTGCTAAAGTTATTGGTTTAATTCGGGTCATTTAAAGCTGATAAGGAACTAAATCCAGGTTTTTTTCAAACACAAACCAGCAAGGGGGGGGGGGGGGGCGTTTCTAAATTCCTCAAGTGTAAAAAATGAAACTATGCAATTCAATAATCTGGAGCAGAAAACCTGATCCGATCACCAGCGTAACAGGAAGTGACTCGACTTCCTGTTTGTCGTCTTATTTATTATTACACTGTTGTGTTCTTGTTGTTTTTGCGGAGAACAAACCAAAAGTCTTTGTAAGCTTGTTCAATAAAACTGATTCAGATTTCATTGATCACATTCCTGAGGAGGGGGTGTGGGGGGGGGCTTAACGTTCCAGAGTGAATGTAAAGCGTTTAGTACAGTCTGTGGACACGTCAGTCTGGTGTCACAACAGTAAAATATTTTATTTAACTTTTATTTCTACACTGAACTCCTGTTGATTTATTTTTTAATATTTTTTGTACAACAAAAGTAAATTATTTTAACTTCATTCACTTCCACCGGGTGATACGAGCTTCAGCCACCAGGGGGCGACAGCGACACAGGGCGGGAGCGTCCTGAATGACGCCAGAAGAAGTCGCCGTGGCTCCGCCTCCCGCGGTGCATGCTGGTCAGTGTAATGGCGGAAGCTGCCGCTGTGAGCCCTGTGGTTCCGCTCCCGGTTCGTCCGGGGCTCCTGTGACGGTGCAGAGGAGACGCTCCGGCCGCCGTGCTTCACGCCACAGGTACGGAAGCGACAGGACGGCTGCGGCCACCGGAAGTCACGGGCTATCCGCTTCCGGAGCGGTGCTTATCTGTAGCTAGCCTGTTAGCATTAGCCAGTCTACGTGTAACCCTGCCGGACGAGCAAACAGCGTTAGCTTTAGCGCTAGCTGCAGCTGCTTTGAGTCATTATCAATAAACGTGATCAGTTTTGTGTGTCTCGACGTATCGATTAGTGTTACCTTCACTGTCGGCTCGGACTCTTTAAAGCTGGAGAACTGAAGCAGTGAATTCAGACGCGAGCTGAGCTCTGAAGCTAACCGGCTAGCTTGACATGGTTATAATTCACAGGTTAAAGAGATGCTTCATATTGGGATGGAGTTAACATGATGACGTCAATAATTATTAATTATCATTAATAATAACCAAACATCCAGTTAATGGCGTTAATAATTTTTAACATCCAGTGTTCAGGCTGCCTTCAGTGCCACATAGAGACTGATCAATAATTAAAATCTGTTTCTCAAGCTGATGGGAGACTTGAAAGGAGTTATTTTTAAACCGACGTGTGTTTCTATTTTTACTTTCACTTTAATTTCTTCTTCTACTGACATCAGTTTGATGGTTTGTTTAGCTTTGAGTAACAACCACGTGACAGGTTTAGACGCTATCTGATTGGACACGTGTCCCAGGAGATGTTGTCTCCAAGGCGCTGATTGATGCACCTATGGAGCACACCTCTGTTGCTAGGAGACCATCAGTCAGACTCTAGGGCGGAGCCCCCGTCAAACTGGACAAACCGGTTTGTCGATGTTTCAGACGTGGATTTCTTGAAGGTATAAAAACTGAGTTTCTCTTCCTGTGGGCGTCGGCCTCCAGCTCGCCTTCCCGGAGCCGAGCCCCCATGTCATGGCCTCCAGCCACAGCTCCTCCCCGGGGGGGCGCCGCGGAGGCCGCGACGGGATCTACCACAAGGAGCGGGACCCCTCCCCGCGGCGCTGCCGGCCCCTCCGGTCGCTGCCCGACGTTTGTCCCGCGGAGCCCACGGGCGAGAGGCGGGGGGGCCTGTGCGACGGCCCGTCGGTGGTGGCGGAGCACGACAGGTGGACGGTGTTCAGCTCCAGGGTCAACCTCCCCGCCGCCCTGAACGACCCCCGCCTCGCCAAGAGGGAGTCCGACTTCTTCACCAAAACCTGGGGGCTGGACTTCGCCGAGACGGAAGTGATGCCCTCCTTCTGCCTCCCCAACATCACCAGGGAACACTTCGGCCCCTACCTGCAGGAGACGGCTCAGGTGCGTCGGCCGCATTCAGTTTAGTGACTTCCTGGTTTAGACATGAAAGTGTTTCCGGGCTTTGATGTCGGCGACGTTCGTCTTCCTCTTCCGGTGGACTTCCTGTTAGTCTAGTCTCACAGGAAGTAGAACAGACGTCCAGCGTCACATCTTCTGGTTTCTCTGGTTCACCTGTAGGGGGCGCCCACCCCCCACCCCCTCAGGTCAACCTCTTCCTGTCCCATCGTCGCTCCTGAATTTGTAACTTTGATGTTTTTACCGTCAGAGGGAACGAATCCACGAACGCTGTAAGACGATCTGCCCCAGCAAAGACGCCGTGGACGCCGTGTCCAGCATCTCCAGCAACCACGGTAGCAGTTACTCACCTCCTGCTCACACAAGCTAAGCTAAGCTAAGCTAAACTAAGACCTGATCCTGAATCTGCTCCTGTTCCCACCAGAAAAGTCTCGAGCCGATCTGGAACAGGTTCCCAAGGTGACGCCATGTTCCTGCCTGAAGCTCCTCCTCCGTTCTGCGTCCCCCCCCCCCACCCCTCTGACCTCACGTCCGCCTTTGGTTGCAGATCTTCATGAAGCCGGACTTCGCCCTGGACGACCCCCCCACCTTCAGCGCCGTGCTGCCCTGGTCTCACTTCAGCAGCGCCGGGGGGAGGGCCAGCCGGGACGCGTCCTCCTCCAAACTCCTGCAGGAGAAGGTGAGACACCCCCCCCCCCCCCCGAGACGTGCGTCCGAGACGTTCCTCACAGCGCTGAGTGTGTGTGTGTGTGTGTCCAGCTGAGCCACTACCTGGACGTGGTGGAGGTGAGCATCGCTCGTCAGATCTCGCTGCGCTCCGAGGCGTTCTTCCACGCCATGTCGTCGCAGCACGAGCTGCAGGACCGCCTCCAGGAGACGCAGCGCGCCGTGGCCGTGCTGCGGGGCCGCACCGCCGCCATCGACCGGGTCATGTGCCAGGGGCCCCTGCGGGCCGTCCGCACCGCCCTGACGCGCAACAACTGCGTGAAGCTGCACAACAAGCTGAAGCTGATGGCGGCGGTGCACCAGACGCAGCCCACCGTCCAGCTGCTGCTCTCCACCTCCGAGTTCGTCGGCGCCCTGGAGCTCATCACCACCACCAAGGAGGTGCTGCAGCAGGAGCTGCAGGGGGTACACAGCTTCAGGTGAGGGGGTGGGGGGGCAGGATTAAAAGATGAATGTACATGAATTTAAAAAAAACACAACCTTTTAATTTTTTAAAAAAAAATTTTAAAATTAAAAGTTTTTTAAAAATTAAAAAAATATATTAATCCCCAGGATTAAAAGATGAATGTACTTTTTTTTTAAATATATTTTTTAATTTAAAAATAAAACAAAATCCCCAGGATTGAAGGATGAAGGTACATTATTCAGATGAGGTCACCAGTCAGTCTCAGCCTCAGGCCTTCAGCACCACCTGCTGGACAGAGGAGGAAGTGCTGCCCTCATGTGGTCACACCTGTCTGAAAAGTACAAACGTTCAGTACCGCTTTGACCAATGAGAAGAGTCAGATCCTGTTTGACTCCACCCCCCCCCCCCCCCCCCACAGGCACCTGGGCTCTCAGCTGTGTGAGCTGGAGAAGCTGATCGATAAGATGATGGTGGAGGACTTCAGCATGTACGCCCGCAGCGACCTGGACCGCTGCCTGAGGGACGAGCCACAGGTCCTGGAGAAGGTAAAGCAGTGGCAGGCCCCGCCTCCAGCCCCGCCCCCAAACACATAACGGTAGAAGAGATACGTTTGGAGATACGAGCCGTCACCTAGTCACGGATTAGACTCGTATCTCAGGGTTCTACTGGAGGTTCTATTGTAGGTTCTATTGTAGGTTCTATTATAGGTTCTATTGTAGGTTCTACTGGAGGTTCTACTGTAGGTTCTACTATAGGTTCTATTGTAGGTTCTACTATAGGTTCTATTGTAGGTTCTATTGTAGGTTCTATTGTAGGTTCTACTGGAGGTTCTGCTGGAGGTTCTACTGGAGGTTCTACTGTAGGTTCTACTATAGGTTCTATTGTAGGTTCTATTGTAGGTTCTACTGGAGGTTCTGCTGGAGGTTCTACTGGAGGTTCTACTGTAGGTTCTACTATAGGTTCTATTGTAGGTTCTACTATAGGTTCTATTGTAGGTTCTATTGTAGGTTCTATTGTAGGTTCTATTGTAGGTTCTACTGGAGGTTCTACTGTAGGTTCTACTATAGGTTCTACTGGAGGTTCTACTGGAGGTTCTACTGGAGGTTCTATTGTAGGTTCTACTGGAGGTTCTACTGGAGGTTCTATTGTAGGTTCTACTGTAGGTTCTATTATAGGTTCTATTGTAGGTTCTACTGGAGGTTCTACTGGAGGTTCTATTATAGGTTCTATTGTAGGTTCTACTGGAGGTTCTACTGGAGGTTCTATTGTAGGTTCTACTGGAGGTTCTATTGTAGGTTCTACTGGAGGTTCTGCTGGAGGTTCTACTGGAGGTTCTATTGTAGGTTCTACTGGAGGTTCTACTGTAGGTTCTACTGTAGGTTCTATTGTAGGTTCTACTGTAGGTTCTACTGTAGGTTCTACTGTAGGTTCTATTGTAGGTTCTACTGGAGGTTCTACTGGAGGTTCTACTGGAGGTTCTATTGTAGGTTCTACTGGAGGTTCTACTGGAGGTTCTATTGTATGTTCTATTGTAGGTTCTACTGGAGGTTCTACTGGAGGTTCTACTGGAGGTTCTATTGTAGGTTCTACTGGAGGTTCTACTGGAGGTTCTATTGTAGGTTCTACTGGAGGTTCTACTGGAGGTTCTGCTGGAGGTTCTATTGTAGGTTCTATTGTAGGTTCTACTGGAGGTTCTACTGGAGGTTCTATTGTAGGTTCTACTATAGGTTCTATTGTAGGTTCTACTATAGGTTCTATTGTAGGTTCTACTGGAGGTTCTATTGTAGGTTCTACTGGAGGTTCTACTGGAGGTTCTACTGGAGGTTCTACTGGAGGTTCTACTGTAGGTTCTATTGTAGGTTCTACTGTAGGTTCTATTATAGGTTCTACTGTAGGTTCTACTGTAGGTTCTACTGGAGGTTCTACTGTAGGTTCTACTGGAGGTTCTACTGGAGGTTCTACTGGAGGTTCTACTGGAGGTTCTACTGTAGGTTCTACTGGAGGTTCTACTGTAGGTTCTATTGTAGGTTCTACTGTAGGTTCTACTGTAGGTTCTACTGTAGGTTCTACTGTAGGTTCTATTGTAGGTTCTATTGTAGGTTCTACTGGAGGTTCTACTGGAGGTTCTACTGGAGGTTCTACTGGAGGTTCTACTGGAGGTTCTACTGTAGGTTCTACTGTAGGTTCTATTGTAGGTTCTACTGTAGGTTCTATTGTAGGTTCTACTGTAGGTTCTATTGTAGGTTCTATTGTAGGTTCTACTGGAGGTTCTACTGGAGGTTCTACTGGAGGTTCTACTGTAGGTTCTACTGGAGGTTCTACTGGAGGTTCTACTGGAGGTTCTACTTCCCGCCCTACACCTGGTTGTTTCCAGAATCTATTTCTGAATCTCGAGCTGAATGAATCTCAGAAAAACGATTGTTTGTTTACTGTCACAGGCCCCGCCCACAAACGCTGCCCTGCAGAAGGTGACACGCCTTCATTCCGTCGGATCAATAACTGATGATTAAACCAATCAAATCAATCAGACAATAACAATCACACAGACGACACGTAATCGATCACAAATAGTCTTTAGTTTGATCAATAAAAGATTTCATGTTTGACAATAAAACTGAGTGTGTGTGTGTGTGTGTGTGTGTGTGTGTGTGTGTGTGTGTGTGTGTGTGTGTGTGTGTGTGTGTGTGTCAGGAGCGTCTGGAGTCGCTGGTCTTCGGTCTGCTGCGTCAGAGGAAGCTGGATTTCGTGGACATTTACAGCGACGAGATGATCGCCGCGGCGAAGGGCGTGGTCGCTCAGGTAAACCCCGCCTCCTAGAGGTGGAACCAACAACTTTCTGGAGGTGTGTGTGTGTGTGTGTGTGTGTGTGTGTGTGTGTAAACGCTTTGATGTGTGTCTGCAGTGCGTGGCCGAAAGCGTTTTGCACATAGAAGACATCGACACTGAAGTCGTCACTAAGTGAGTAGCGCTGTGGTTCTGGGGGGGCGGGGCCTATCGCTGTCCAGGGGGCCGTTAGCGTGTTGCTAACGTGTGTGTGTGTGTGTGTGTGTGTGTGTGTGTGTGAAGGCTAGCGGACCAGATGCGTGTGATGACGTTCCCCCAGTGGTTCCAGCTGCTGAAGAACGTCTTTGACAGTTTCCTGCTGTTCCTGCAGAGGATCAAGGTGGGTCAGGACCCCCCAGGTGGACCGGGACCCCCCAGGTGGACCGGGACCCCCCAGGTGGACCGGGACCCCCCCAAACCACTAAACTTTCGTGTGTGTGTGTGTGTGTGTGTCAGGCCACTCTGAGTGTGATCAGGAACGTGGTTCTGGAGGTTCTGGCGTCCAATCAGAACCTCCAGCTCCCGGAGGAGGAGGCGGGACCAGGACCCCCCCCGGACCTCTCCCCCAGCCTGTCCGTCCTGCAGGGGAAGGCGGAGCTAGCCTACCTCACCCACGAGGGCCTGTTCATCAGCGACGCCCTCAGCGAGGCCCAGCAGCAGCAGGTGGCGCTCCAGAGCCAGGGGGCGTGTCCAGGGGCGGGTCCCAAGATCCAGAATCAAACAGAAGCCGACGCCCACAGCGTCTCCAACCCGACGCCGTCTGAACCCGACCTCCAGCGGGTCGTCAGGTCCCTGCAGGACCTGCTGCACGCGGCGTCCGACGTCAGCCACGACCGCTGCGTCAAAGTCCTCACCGGCAGGGCCAAGGTAAGCCCCTCCCCCTGTAGGGGGCGGAGCCCCGTCCAGCCGGGGGGGGCGCGGCGGGTCCGGTAACGTCCCGTCTGGTTCCCCCTTCAGGACGGGTCTCTGGAGCGCCTGAGCTCGTCGGAGTTCGTGTCGCTGTCGCGGGCGGTGGAGGCGTTCGCCGGCCGCACCGAGGAGCTGAGCGGCCGGCGCAGCGTCTCCCTGAGGGGGGCGCTGCAGAGCCAGGCCAACCGCTTCGTGCACCGCTTCCACGACGAGCGCAAGACCAAACTCAGGTGAGCGGCGGCGAGCGTCTGCGTCCGCCTGAGGGGGGCGGGGTCCGTGTTCACGCCACGTTTGTCTCCGCAGCCTCCTGCTGGACAACGAGCGCTGGAAGCAGGCCGAGGTCCCCGCCGAGTTCCAGGAGCTGGTGGACTGCATCGCCGGCGGCAGGATCTCGCTGCCGGAGCGAAAAGTCCCAGGTATCCACGGGAAGGGGGCGGGGCCACCGCAGCGGCTCGCCGCGGCGCTAAACGTGAAGCTAAAGACGCGTGTGTCTTCCTTCAGGTCCCGACGAGCGGAAGCCGGCGGAGTTTCTGCTCATCAACGGCCAGAAGTACGCCGTCATCGGGTAGGGCGCCCCCGTCAGGCGGTCTGGATCCACCCCCGTCAGGCGGTCTGGATCCGGTTGGACCCCCGTGGGCTCCAGTTCACGTCTCGTCTGCCCCCCCCCCCCCCACAGGACGGTCCTGCTGCTGATCCGGATCTTTCTGGAGTACTGTCAGTGCGTCAACGACATCCCCTCCATCGCCACCGACATGCTGACGCGTCTGTCCGACCTC
Source organism: Antennarius maculatus (assembly GCA_013358685.1). Lineage (NCBI taxonomy): Eukaryota > Metazoa > Chordata > Actinopteri > Lophiiformes > Antennariidae > Antennarius > Antennarius maculatus. The sequence goes on along the minus strand of CM023612.1, from coordinate 417,307 downwards.
CTCAAGGTCAGAACCGCCACCGTCCCGTCACACAACGCTAACGCCGCTAGCGGCGTTTAAGCTAAACGCGTGTCGGGAATCATCGCTGTAGCCTCAAAGCTAACGCCGCTAGCGGCGTTTAAGCTAAACGCGTGTCGGGAATCATAGCTGTAGCCTCAAAGCTAACGCCGCTAGCGGCGTTTAAGCTAAACGCGTGTCGGGAATCATCGCTGTAGCCTCAAAGCTAACGCCGCTAGCGGCGTTTAAGCTAGCATGGACGTTTCCTGCTGCACAAAGTTCAGACGGCTTCCTGCTAACACGGTTAGCTTAGAGGCTACGGGGCTAATAGCTTAGACACTACGGGGCTAACACCCTTGAGGCTAGCAGGCTAATAGCTTAGACGCTGGGGGCTAAGCGTCACCTGATTGGCTGACTCTTCTCTGCAGCACTTCAACTCCCGGAGCTGCCAGCTGGTTCTGGGGGCCGGCGCCCTGCAGGTGGTCGGCCTGAAGACCATCACCACCAAGAATCTGGGTAGGAGCCCCCGGTCGGGACCCGAACCCGCGTCCCGCTCCGGACCGCCACGAGCTAACGTTAGCTTTGTGTGTGTAGCGTTAGCGTCGCGCTGCCTGCAGCTGGTGGTCCACTACGTCCCCGTCATCAGAGCCCACTTTGAGAGCAAACTGCAGCCCAAGCAGTTCAGCGCGCTGCGACACTTCGACCACATCACCAAGGTAACGGCTGGCGCCCTGTCTCGGGGTGTAGCCCTCCCTCCGTGTCGTTTTCAAGCAGCTGATGACGTTTGTCTTCCAGGACTACAACGACCACATCGCCGAGATCTCCGCTAAGCTGGTGGCCATCATGGACGGCCTGTTTGAGAAGGTCCTGTCCAAGGTGAGTCGGCTGCTGCCACGGCAACCAGGGAGGGGGGGGAGGGGCTACGCTGGATGAGGCTCCGCCTCCATTCAAAGGCGTCCCCACTCAAACTGTTTGTCTGCGTGCTAAACGCGCCGGTGTGTCGTCATGTGACCTGCCGGTGCGTCACGTGACCTCCTGTCCCCTCAGTACGAGGTGAAGGCTCCGATGCCGTCGTCCTGCTTCAGGAACGTCTGTAGACAGATGACCAAGATGCACGAAGCCATTTCTGAGCTCCTACCTGAGGAGCAAACGCAGGTGAGGCTCAGCGAGGGAGGGGGGCAGGGTTGGGGGGTCTCTGGGGGGGCGGGGCCGGTACTCAGGCTGGTGTGTTTCCTGTGCAGATGTTGTTTCTGAGGATCAACGCCGGCTTCAAGATGCACCTGAAGAGGCAACTGGCTCGGCTGGGGGTCGTTAACGATGGGGGGCCGCAGCACGGGTAAGCAGCACACACACACGCACACACACGCACACACACACGTCTGACCCCCCCGTGGTGTGCAGGCTGGTGGTGGTGGACGTGGCGTTCTACACGGAGAACCTGCAGGCCCTCAGGAGCCTGGAGCAGCTGGACCTGAACATGGTGGAGATCTGGGAGCAGAAGAGGTGATGGGGGGGCCAGGAGGGCGGGGCTTCCTGGACCCCACGACCTCAGGATGACCTCAGGACGACCTCGGCCCCTTGGGACCAAAACTATGAAGCTAGAAGAGGCGGGGCCTGGTGAAGAGCCCCGCCCTCAGAGACAATGAAAACAACTCAAACCTCGCGTCACTGCGATCCAGCAGGTGCTGCTCCGTGATTGGTCGGTTGTAGTCGACCATATTAGGACTGGTGGGGTAATTTATTTCTGTTCTTCTGCGCCGACGCTGAGGCTCGGTGGAGGCGGGGCTTCCTGTGGAAGTGGCGTTTTCCTTCTTCCTGTCCTTCCTGGGTTCTTTTCCTCCCTGAACCAATGACACGTTCTGGAGGGCGGAGCTACGTCACATGTTGCCACGGTGGCTAACGTTAGCGGTATGCTAGCTTCACCTGTTCACGCATCACACCTGCGGCGTTTGTGCTTCAGGTCTGACGCGTCGCCGAGGCAACGGCAAAAAGAGAATGTGAAAAAACCTGCTGAGTCAGCGGACAGATTCAAATAAACCAAATGGAATTTGTTCTGATTTCGTGTCTTTAAACGTCTGATGATGATGATGATGATGATGATGATGATGAAATCATGTTTAAATCTGATCAGGAAGTGTGATTGATGATGTCATACAAAGGGCGGGGTCTCGTATCGATCCCGCCGCAGAGCAGCCAAACCTGCTGAGGCAGCATTTCTCTGGCGGCGTGTGAGACGACCTGTTCAGAGGAGTGTGTGTGTGTGTGTGTGTGTGTGTGTGTGTTTCAGATGAGTTTGACTGGTTTTAAGACAACTTCAAAGGATATAATTACAATAAAGATGTGAGATGGTTTAACCCACGAGTGTCCAAACTTTTTCTTGTAGGGGCCACATAACTTCTCTGATGGGGGTCAGTTTGTAACAGGGGGGCCTAATTTTACACATTTATTGTCTTCAGAAAGCCACACATTACCAAATATTAATGACCTCTACCAAATATTAGTGACCTCTAATAAGAGAAAAGTGATGAAGTTAATGACTATTAATGAAAAAAAGAACACAAATAGGAAATAACCACATAACCTCTCTGGTCTTGGACATTAACTTTGTGTTGGACCGACCAACACACCAAAAAAAATTATTTTAGACCGACAATCCAACTGAAAAAAAAAATTTTTTGGACAGATCAACAAACCAAAAAAATTTTTTTAAACCGACAAAAATTTTTTTACACTGACCAACCACGAAAAATTGTTTTTGACTGAGCGACCAACCCAAAAAAATGTGACCGACCAGCCACCCCCAAAAAATGTTTAGACCCACCGACCGACCAAACAAAAAAATTTTAGACGACCAAAAAACAATTTTTTAAGACTCATCCACCTACCGAAAAAAATTTTTTGGACTAACAGAAAAAAAATTTTTAAGACCCACCAACTGACCAAAAAAAATTTTTTAGACTGACCCACCGGTCAAACATCAAAACACTCTTCATACTGACCAACTGCAAAAAAATTTTTTATATACGACCTAAGAAAATTTTTTTTAGACGCAAAGAAAAAAATATTTTTAGACCGACCCACAGATGAAAAATCTTTTTGGACAAACAGAAAATTTTTTTAGACCCACCGACCGAGCAAATAAATTTTTTTTAGACTGACCCACCAACAAAATTTTTTTTGATCAAATAAAAAAAAATTTAAAACCGACTGACCAACCTCGAGATTTTTTCATGGACGACCAAACAAAAAATTATTTTTAGACTAACCGACCATAAGAATATTTTTTAGTAGACTAAAAAAAAATCTTTTGACCGACCAAAAAAGTTTGACTTACTGACCCAAAAAAGATTTTTTAGACCTTTGCCAATTTGTGAATCTGACTGAGGTGAGTGGTCAGTTGGTCTAAAAAGATTTTTTTGTCAGTTGATCGCTCAGTTGAAAATGTTTTTTTTCCAACCAAAGAAGTGTTTCCAACCAAAAAAAAATTTTTTTTAGACCACCCGACCCACCATCCCACTGAAAACAAGTTTTAGACTGAACTACCAGTCAAAAAAATTTTTTAGACCGACTACATTATTTTTTTTGTTGGTCAATTGGGCTAAAACAAATTTTTTTTAATCAGTCTTAAAAAAATTTTGTCAGTTGTTCGGTCAAAAAAAAAGGTTTTTTGTTTTTTTTTAGTCGGAGTAAAAAAATATTTTCTCATGACCGGTCGGTTCGTCTAAAAAAATTTGTCGGAGCAGGTGAGAGGCATTTTTCTGGTACTGTTCAGGCGGCCGTGCCAAATGTGGAGGGCCTTAGTTTGGGGACCACTGGTCTACAGCTTCCTCATTGGTTCTTAAAAATTACGACACTGACTGACCTACAGCACTCGTTTATTTCACAGAAGAAGAAAAGCAGTCGTTTCAGAAACACGTTTCTCCCTGAGGAGGAGGAGGAGGGGATAAAGATGATCTTTGGTTACACGTAGAAAATCCACCAAAACAAACAGTTCATTCAGCAAGCAAACGCCATCTTGGTTTTTACCCAGAAGGCCTCAGTGGTCAAGGATCCGCAGGTTTCCTGAGACGATCTTGTTCTCCAGCATCGCTCCGGCGGGAATGTCGATCCGGTCTCCGTGATTGGCGATGATGATGACGGTTCCCTGGAGGAAGAAGTCGGCCGCGTTAACGATCGTCGTCAACGTCATCAGGTCACGTGATCAGGTCACGTGACAACCATGAGCACATTATTCAGTTTCAGCTGAATAATGTGCTCGTTTAAAGCCAAAACAAAAATTTCTGATTTCTATATTTTACTTCAACCTTTCAGGAACTTTTTTTTTTGGTCAAAATTAATTTTTGAAAAAACTTTCCACATTTCACCTCAAAATTTCAGGAAAGATTGTTTTTTGTCAAAACTAACAAAAATAAAGAAATTTCTTTGTCAGTTAATTTTAACAAAATTAATATTTCTGTTGTCAAAATTTCACTTAAAATTAATTTCTAGATTTCTCTTCAACATACCAAATTAATAAAATTAATTTTGGGTCAAAATTTTTTCCTCAAAATTAATTTTAAAAATTTTATATTTCTGTTCTCAAAATTAATTTCACAAAAAATAAATTTCTAGATTTCACTTCAAAATTTTGGCAAAATGTAACACATTTTTCATCTGGACAACAGAAATACTCTCATGATCTCGAGTTGATCTGAGTCCCGTCTGATAGGTTGGCTTCAAACAGCCTTTTCTCAGAGGTCAGAGGTCAACGGGTGACTGGAACCTCCCCCCACCTTCAGAGAGACGTTCTTTCCGAAGGTGACGTCTCCGGACACGGTCAGGTGGTCCAGTTCCAGCATGTCGGGGATGTCCTCGAACCGGAACAGGAACTCCTGGACCTGCAGAACAAACGCCGCCGTTCAAAAACCCAGACGCTCCCCGAACCGGGGCGGGTGTCCCCGTGGGCGGGGCCTGACCTTGGTGAAGCAGCCGCCCAGCTTGACGTGGGGCGTGGTGGGGAACTCCCTCTTGGGGCTCATGATGAGCGAGCCGGCGTCCAGGCTGTACAGGTTGGACATGACCAGCAGCAGGTCGGACGACGTCTTCACCGGCAGGAAGCGGCTGCGCGGGACGTTCACGCCCAGCGCGTTCTTGAAGCTCTTGATGGCGGCGCCCACGGCCGTCTCCAGCTGGAGGACGTTCAGGCCGCCCTCCAGCGTCTGCAGAGACATTCAGGGACCCGGGGAGAGTAGGAAACGTGAGCGTCAGGTGGAACAAAAACAACGTGACCCTAAAGCGGCCGATCCGGGGCGCCACCTTGGGGTTGACGATGATCTCCAGGTCCATGGCGTTCTTCTCCTGCAGCCTCTTGATGGCGGGCAGCGAGATCCACAGGTTGTTGGTGTTGAAGATCTTGAACTTGGTGATGGACTTGAACTCGTCCACGTGGGCTTTGGGCACCTGGGCGATCTCCAGCAGCCTCAGGTGGTCCTCGTACTGGATCAGGGTCCCGCCCTGCTCAGGGGAGACAGGAAGTGCTCAGACGCTGGCCCCGCCCCCGGCCCCGCCCCCTCCTCACCTTGACGTCGGCCCGCGTCTTGTCGGTGACCTCCATGACGAACTCGCAGCGCCGCTCGGCCGGCTGGCTCATGAGGTGGTGCAGGATGAACAGGTCCACCGTGGCCCCCAGGTTGTCGATGTTGGACACGAAGAGGAACTCCTTCCCCTCGGCCAGCAGCCGGTCCAGCAGGCCCGAGTTGGAGAAGCTGGCGTAGATGTCGCCGTGACCCGGCGGGTACCAGGCCTCGGCGTTCTCGCCCGACACCCCCATGTTCTTAGCGATGGGCAGCAGAGACTCCTTGTTGATCCTCGGATACCTGAGCAGAGACCAGAGACCCGGGGGGGAGTCAGACACGGGCGGTCTACAAAAAGTTTTTTTTTTCAGTCGGATGGTCGGTCGGATGGTTGGTCGGATGGTCGGTCGGATGGTCGGTCGGATGGTCAGATGGTCGGTCGGTCGGTCGGATGGTCGGTCGGATGGTCGGTCGGATGGTCGGTCGGTCGGATGGTCGGTCGGTCGGATGGTCGGTCGGATGGTCGGTCGGTCGGATGGTCGGTCGGATGGTCGGTCGGGTCGGTCGGTCGGATGGTAGGTCGGTCGGATGGTCGGTCGGATGGTCGGTCGGTCGGATGTCAGATGGTCGGTCGGTCAGACGGTCGGTCAGACGGTCGGTCGGATGGTCGGTCGGATGGTCGGTCGGATGGCCGGTCGGAATGGTCGGTCGGTCGGAATGGTCGGTCGGAATGGTAGGTCGGATGGTGGTCGGATGGTCGGTCGGTCGGTCGGTCGGATGGTCGGTCAGATGGTAGGGCTGGTCGGATGGTTTGGTCGGATGGTCGGTCGGAATGGTCGGTCGGATGGTCGGTGGATGGTCGGTCGGATGGTGGTCGGTCGGTCGGTCAGATGGTCGGTCGGTCGGATGGTCAGTCGGTCAGATGGTCGGTCGGGATGGTCGGTCGGTCGGATGGTCGGTCGGATGGTCGGTCGGATGGTCGGTCGGTCGGATGGTCGGTCGGTCGGATGGTCGGTCGGTCGGATGGTCGGTCGGTCGGATGGTCAGATGGTCGGTCAGATGGTAGGTCGGTCGGAATGGTCGGTCGGATGGTCGGTCGGATGGTCGGTCGGATGGTCGGTCGATGGTCGGATGGTCGGTTGGTTGGTCGGTCGGATGGTCGGTCGGTCGGATGGTCGGTCGGTCAGATGGTCGGTCGGATGGTCGGTCGGATGGTCGGTCGGTCGGATGGTCGGTCGGTCAGATGGTCGGTCGGATGGTCGGTCGGGTCGGATGGTCGGTCGGTCAGATGGTCGGTTGGATGGTCGGTCGGATGGTCGGTCGGATGGTCGGTCGGATGGTCGGTCGGTCGGTCGGATGGTCGGTCGGATGGTCGGTCGGATGGTCGGTCGGATGGTCGGTCGGGTCGGATGGTCAGATGGTTGGTCAGATGGTAGGTCGGTCGGATGGTCGGTCGGATGGTTGGTCGGATGGTCGGTCGGATGGTCGGTTGATGGTCGGATGGTCGGTTGGATGGTTGGTCGGATGGTCGGTCGGTCGGATGGTCGGTCGGTCGGTCGGTCAGATGGTCGGTCGGGTATGGTCGGGTCGGTCGGACGGTCGGATGGTCGGTCGGTCGGATGGTCGGTCGGTCAGATGGTCGGTCGGATGGTCGGTCGGTCGGATGGTCGGTCGGATGGTCGGTCGGTCGGATGGTCGGTCGGATGGTCGGTCTGGTTCGGATGGTCGGGCGGATGGCGGTCGGAATGGTCGGTCGGAGATGGTCGGTCGGATGGTTGGTCGGTCGGATGGTCGGTCGGATGGTCGGTCGGATGGTCGGTCGGATGTCGGTCGGTCGGATGGATACGGTTGTCGGATGACTCGGTCGTCGGATGGTCGGTCGGTCGGATGGTCGGTCGGTCGGATGGTCGGTCGGATGGTCGGTCGGTCGGATGGTGGTCGGTCGGATGATCGGTCGGTCGGATGGTCGGTCGGTCGGATGGTCGGTCGGTCGGATGGTCGGTCGGATGGTCGGTCGGATGGATCGGTCGGTCGTCGGTCGGATGTTCGGTCGGATGGTCGGTCGGATGGCGGTCGGAGGGTCGGTCGGTCGGTCGGATGGTCGGTCGGTGGTCGGTCGGTCGGTCGGTCGGATGGTCGGTTCGGATGGTCGTCGGTCGGATGGTCGGTCGGATGGTCGGTCGGATGGTGTCGTTCTTCCGTGGCGTCAGATTGAGACACTGAAGCTCCTTTCATGTGGTTTAACCACCTGGAAGCAGGATTGTGGCGACGCGGCACGCTTGAGGGATCTACCCCGGGAACGGAACCGAGGAGGAAGACGCCGACGATGGGGGGTGAGGGGGCGGGGCTGGGCGTGTGCGCTGCACCTGCTCTGGTTGAAGGTGTGGATCTGGACCCGGTGCTGGGAGTACTTCTGCAGGATCTTCCTGGTGTCCTCGTCGGTGTTGAAGGAGTTCATCAGCACCAGCGGCACGTCGGCGTCGAACGTCTTGTTCAGATGCTGAAACACAACAGACGTCAGTCTGGTGGTCGGGGGGGGGGGGGGCAGACGGCGGTTCCTCCGACCGCTTGGGTCCCACCTGGATCTGCTGGACGGTCAGGTCCAGGAAGGTGTTCTCGTTGCGGACGCTGATCAGGCTCTTGGGGCCCTTGCAGCCCATGCTGGTCCCCAGGCCCCCGTTCAGCTTCACCACCACCAGCTTGTTCAGGCTGGCGCTGATGTCGGGGGGGAGGCCTTTGGACCGGATCTTCTCGTACGGCTGGATCTGAACATCGGGGGGGGGGGGCACAAACAAGAGATTCAAGATCAAAATAAATAAATGAAGACTTCCTGTCAGGACCCGGTCTGATGAGTCCACTTCCTGTTTGTGTGGGCGGTGATGAAGACGAAGTGGAGGAACATTCAGTTCATGCCCCCCCCCTCAGCGGTCAGGCTATTCTTAGGCTTAACCTTCACTGGGCTACTATTTTAGCAACACTGTGTGTGTGTGTGTGTGTGTCTTTGGATCTGGTTTCATTAGCGTGAAGCTAACCTCCACGTTAAAGGAACAGCCCCCCGCGTGACGGCGAGCGTCGGTCTCACCGATTCGTCCGGCGGCCGGTGGATCTTGGCCCAGTCGACGGCGGGACCTTTGACCTGCAGGAAGCGGTGGAACAGCGTCTTGAAGCCTTCGAAGTCTTTCCTGCTGGTCTGAAACAGAACCGAACACAACGCTGGATCAGGAAATCAGCAGGACGGGAGGGCGGGACTTCCTGCCGACGCCCCTCCTCCTTCCTGGGTCTAGACGCAAAAAACATTTCAGATCAGAAATGGGTTCAAACGTGTGTGTGTGTGTGTGTGTGTGTGTGTGTGTGTGAACGTCCTCGGGGTCGTTCATCCCTGCTTCTACCAGCAGGCCTGTCGCGTCACCATGGCGATGGATCGACCTCTCGGACTCTCTGTAAATATTTGTGATGTGATCCCACAGAACCGGGTCATTTGGACCCACAGAACCGGGTCATTTGGACCCGGGCCTCACTGGGGGGCGTTGGATTTGCTCACCTCCACCTCGGCCCCCCCGCCGGTGCCCAGCAGCGCCTCCAGCTCGCGGTGCATGGACTCCTCGTGCTGCTGACGGAGCTTCTCCTGGAACTCGGTCATCGCTCCTCCGGTCAGGTCTGCAGCGCAGAAACAACACGCTTAACGTCGCGTTTTCATCCGTTCATCGTCGTCATTTTGTCACGGAGCAAAAGTCTGAGGCGACGGCCCGTCGTGAAGCAGCCTTCAAGATTTCATGTCGCGTTCGCGGACGCAAACAGCTGCTAGCAGGAATCAGATTCATCCTCTCATGCTATTTTAAGCGTCGCGTCGGTGAAAAAGACATCAAAGCCTCTGAAGGTGACGGACAGACGGGTTTGAACTCACCGGCTAAACGCAGAGACATCGTAGCGGCGTCAGGACACCACTGCTGGGAGAGGCTAACCAAGCAGCTTTAGCGTTAGCGTTAGCTCACAATAAATCCATGCGTTTGTTAAAAACGGCCCAGAAAACTGTGACAGCTGTCAGAGAACAACAGACCACCTCCTCATCCTCAGCCCCCAGGAAGATCACAGACCTGCAGCACCGACCCTGAACTCAGCACAGGACACGCCCCCAAAGACACGCACCAATCACAGCCAGCCAGCATGTGCATGTGTGTGTGTGTGTGTGAGAGAGAGTGTTCTGCCCACAACCTGTCATGATAACAGATCAACAATCACATCAAGTTGTTGTGAAGAATAACAACTAGCTTCTGAAGCTAGCAGCTAACAGCCAGCGGCTAACAGCCAGCGGCTAACAGCCAGCGGCTAAACCTGTATTCTGTGTCATTTGGAAGTTTTTGTTAGCCGCGCCCACTGAGGGGGCGGGGCATGTGTGTCACTTCACAGCATTAACGCAGCTTGAGCTATTTCTGCTAGCTACAAACAGAGGCGGCGCTAGCAGCTACTTTCTGACCTCGTTTTGTCTCCGTCAGCTTCCTGATGGCGTGTGAAGGGTCAAAAGGTCAGGGGTCAGCTGGTTCTGTGTGTGACCTTTATGACATGATGTCAACAAGATGAAACAACAACAAGCTGATGAACAACTATTGATCACCGCCGTGATGTTTATGGAGTAAGGGTTGTTTTTGTTTACACGCATTATTCAGTTATTTTAGGACGAACATTTGTTTAGGTGTGTGTGTGTGTGTGTGTGTGTGTGTGTGTGTGTGTGTGTGTGTGTGTGTGTATACATGTCTCCAGTTCTTAAAGACAAACCTCTGCTCCACCTTTATTTATTTCTAATGAACAATGGCAGAGTGTTTGACCACTGCTAGCTGCTGCTAATGCAGTACAACCGGAAGTCACGCCCCCTTCCGGTCGTGACGTCAGCCGTTTCTTCCATAGACCCGTGAGTTGAAACTGAAAGATGAGCCGTGACGACACACACTTACGCCACCTGTCTAATTACGTCCTGGTTTATGTCGCATTAAGATGATATAAAACCTTAAATTCACTTCAAAAACAACAAAAACTTCCTGTTTTGTTTTGGGTTTTAGAATTTAAAAGTTTCTTTAACCAATAAAATTATTTTTTTCTTGTTATTATTCTCTTTTTGTTATCTCTTTTACAAGATGCTTCTGCACCCGACATGGTTTAAAACAGAACTATTCTCTCACAGGATTCATTCCGGATTAATCTGGAACCAGTCTGAACAGGTTCTGCTGCCGGTTCTGGTTTTTCTTGAGGCGGATCAACAGTTCCTGAAGAAACAGCCTCAGGTAGGGGCCGAAGTTACCTGTTCGAGTCCCGGGAGAAGGTCCAAACCTCAGCGAGAAGCGACACGGATCACCCGGAACTACCGCCCAGAACCGGAGAACCCAGTTTCAAACCGATTTCATTCCGATTCGACAGTTTTAAACCCGCGGAGCTTCATCTTCCAGCTCGGAGGTCCTGCTGCGACCGGACAGACAAGCTTAGCTGCTGCCACGGCGCGGAAGCCCCGCCCTACGCCCCTAACCAATGACAAGCGGTTTAGCGTCTGCCAACGGAGGCGGTGATTGGGGAAAGTAACCGTCAGTCAACGGGGATACCACACGGTCCCGCCCAACCCGGAAGCTATTTTTAATCGCGTACAAAGAACTTATTTTATGTTCCTGCGTTGAAATATTTTTGTTTTTAGTTGTTTCTCCGGTGCGGGTAATTATATTAAAATACAAATGACTGATTTAAGACAGATTAGTGACGTTTTAATCCGGCTTTATTGCTATTTTATTCATTATTATTTAGTCTCGTGAATCCAAATGTTCGGATTTTTGTTTCAACATTTTACCGTTTTTACAGAATGTATCTGACGTAATTCACAGTTTTCCAACTTATTCTCTTCATTTTGTAGTCATTTCCCGGATTTCAATGGACTTCACGTTCCGTTGGGACCGATGCTGCCCCCGTGTGGTCGCCCTGTGTCACTGCACAACAGTAACAAAGATCAGACAGGTTCCTTTTTATAAATTGTATTTATTTTCTATACTTTATAAGTAAAGTTTAGTATACCTGATAGAATCTCAGACCAGAGAGGCGTTGATCCAGTTTGGATCCTGATTCTGGATCCTGTGTGAACCTTCAATAATCACACCCGGTTTGCTTCAGTCACATTTCTGGTTTATTGGTGGGAACTTGTTCAGTTAGTTTCTGAGCAGCCAGTGTGCGTCATCATCAGCCCCCTGGGGGGTCGGAGGGGGGGGGGGGCGCGTCGGCCAGGTTGTGTGTTTTTTACCATAAACCTACGAGGTGGCCTTTAGACGTAAACACACACACACACACACACACACAAACAGCGGCTGGGGGATGGTGGGGGGGTTATGACGGTGCAGGTCTTCAGAGCCGCGAGCGCCCCCCCGTCGGGGGGGTCAGTCACTGGGATAGGAACTCGAGCGCCGTGTTCCGCTCCTCCACCAGCTCGTCCGCCGTGGCGTCCATCTTGGCGCGGGAGAAATCATTGATGGGGAGGCCGTCCACCATCTTCCAGGTTTTGTTCTGTGTGTGTGTGTGTGGGGGGGGGGGGACAGTGGGGAGGGAGGAGTCGTTAATCATTAGCCAATCACCCGTTCCACTGGTTATGACGCTGGCAGCTGATTGGACGACCCACCTTGATCTGGACGGGGAAGGAGTAGATCAGGTCTTCTGGCACGCCGTAGGGGTTCCCCCCGGCGTACACCCCCATGGAGACGAACTCCCCCTGCAGGGAACTACAGCTTCAGTGCGGGCGGGGCCGACCCCACGATGACATCATCACAGTCTCCTCCAATCAGAAAACAACCTGCCGCCTTAAGAGATGCTACACACACGGGCTAATCGGTGAGCTAACTAACATGCTAATTAACATGCTGATAAACATGCTAGATCTCATCCTGTCGTCATGGCAACGGGGCGCGGCACCCTTCGACCTGAGGTCATGATGTTCCATTAAACATGAAGGAATGTTGTGTTTTCAGCGCTAACAGATAGAACGACCAATCAGAGCAGCCGTGTTCCTCCCACAAGAGATAAGACCCCCCCGACCCCCACCCCCCCCAGCGGGTCGCGCTGACCTCCTTGGTGCCGAACCAGATGTCCCTCATGTGGTCACAGATGGCCTTGGCGGCAGACATGGCGCTGGACAGCTTCCTGGCCTTGATGACGGCGGCGCCGCGCTGCTGCACCGTCTGGGGTGGGGGGGTAACACACACACACACACACACACAGAGGGGGGGGGCGGATCGTTAAGCAGACTGGAAGTGAACGCCTGTGGCGCCCTGAGGCAGCGGCGGGTGCTCACAGAGATGAAGTCGCCGTGGAGCCAGGCGTCGTCCTTGACGGCGTCGTACACCCCCACCTCGCCGCTGGGGGCCCCCACCTTGGCGTGGTGCACGTCGGGGTACTGGGTGGACGAGTGGTTCCCCCAGATGATCACGTTCTTCACCTTGTCTGCCGACACGTTGCAGCGCATCGCCACCTGGGGATGGACAGGGGCATAACGGACGCTAACTGTTAGCATCCGCTAAAGGCGTCAGCAGAACAGGAAGTCCTCAGCGTTGGTCTGCTAACAGGAAGTTGCTTCACTCTGTGTTAGCATACCTGGGAGCGGGCGGAGCCTACTATAGCGTAATTGACAGTGGGCGGAGCCTGCTTTCGCGGATCTTGCAGTGGGCGGGGCCTTCATTAACATACCTGGGAGTGGGCGAGGCCTGTGCTAGCGTATCTGGAGTGGGCGGGGCCACTGTTAGCATACCTGGCAGTGGGTGGGGCCTCTGCTAGTGTACATGGTAGTGGGTGGAGCCTTCGTTAGCTTACCTGACAGCAGTTGGGGCCTGTTAGCCTACCTGGCAGTGGGCGGGGCCTGTTAGCCTACCTGGCAGTGGGCGGGGCCTGTTAGCCTACCTGGCAGTGGGCGGGGCCTGTTAGCCTACCTGGCAGTGGGCGGGGCCTGTTAGCCTACCTGGGAGCTGGCTCTGTTGTGGTCCAGGCGGGTCAGGCAGGAGAAGTTCTCCTTGGGGATGGAGGGGGCCGACTTGGAGGCGATCAGACAGTTGGTGTTGGCCGGGTTCCCCACCACCAGAACCTGAGGAGCGAATCAAACGCCCCCGTCAGACGGATCGACCAATCAGAGGGGGGACAAACACAACTGTTCTTTTACTGCGAAAACATTCACGTCTCCACCAGACTTTTATTCTGAAGTCTTCCTTCCTTCCTCCGTTCCCTCTGGGCCTGAGGCCCTGGGGGGCGGGGCGTGGCAGGGGGCGGGGCACCCACCTTGACGGTCTTCTTGGCGTACTTGTCGAGGGCGGCGCCCTGCACCTTGAAGATGGCCACGTTGGCCTTCAGCAGGTCCTTCCTCTCCATGCCCTCCTTCCGGGGCATCGAGCCCACCAGGATGGCGGCGTCAATGTCCTTGAAGCCCACCTCCACCTTATCGGTGGGGATCACATCTGTGGGGGGGGGGGGGGCAGGGGGCGGGGTCAGCACAAAGATAACCAACGTCAGTCAGCTCCAGCTGCTCACCAGAGCCAATCAGAAGCTGTCGATCGATCGTTAGAACCGATGAGCCGCTGACGTGGCTCCGCCCCCATCAGGAGAGCGGAGACGTGTCACCATGGCAACGCCCCTCAGGTTTAACGATCACCGTGGCCACACCCCTCAGGTTTTCCTGAAACACCCGAACTTTGGAGCCTATCGATCGCTCTGATGGATCATTATCGATCAGTAACTTCTGTTATCAGTCGAAGGGTCACTTCCTCATTGTCAGACAGCTGCGCTCTGATTGGCCATCAGCCAACCAGACGCTGAGATTTAGAGCCGCCTCCTGCAGCAGACAGGTCACACACACACACACACACACACACACACACACACACACACACACACACACACACACACACACACACACACACCCTGGTCGCTAACGGGAACGAGATCAATGATTATTGCGTATTCCTGATTGGTGGATTTGCTCATTGGCTGTCAGTCCAGATGTCAGCCCCGCCCACTGATGACATCACAGACCAGACGCGAGGAGGAGCTACGCTACTACCAGCCGCGTTCCGACCTTGACCCCCCCCCATAGACTCACCCCTCAGCAGGGGGAGGGCGCAGTCCTGCAGCTCCATGACGACGCCATCCAACACGGGCAGCATGGGGGGGATGTCCAGCAGGATCAAGACGATTGGCTGGAAGGGGGAGTCGGGTTCAGTAACGGCGTTGTGTGGGGGGGTGTCCCCTACTGATGACATCATCAGCTCCTTACCTGCTCCTTCCCGAACACGTCGCCCTTGGCGATGCTGTACAGCAGCGAGTAGGCGATCTGGCCGGCGGCGCCGGTCACCACAACACGGATGGGTTCAGCCTGCAGAGGAGCGACACGCGGGGTTAAACACGTGTCACGTGTTCACCTGTCGCGCCCCCCCCCCCCGCCTGGAGGGCCACGCCCACTACTGCATCTAGAACGTCATGAAACGTCAAACACGCCGGACGGGGTCGATTCTGATTCATCAATGAAGCGTTCAAATCCGACTGAGTTATGTAGGAGAGGAGAGACAACAAACAACAACAACAAACAATAAACAACAACAACAAACAATAAACAACAACAACCAACAATAAACAACAACAACAAACAATAAACAACAACAAACAACAATTAACAACAACAACCAACAATAAACAACAACAACCAACAATAAACAACAACAACCAACAATAAACAACAACAAACAATGAACAACAACAACAGCATCGATAAACGACACTCTGAGCTTCTGATTACACCTGATTACACCTGCTTACACCTGATTTCCAAACTCTGAAAGTAGAAGTTTGAATGACACGACGGATAAAACGGAGTCACGTGACCGCTGCCACGTGACTCTGGCGGGAGAAAACGATTCACTTCCGGTGGATAAATTGGGTCAAAATTTCGGGGCCGTTTCCATCCCATTCCATCAATTCTTCTTTCATTCAAACGGAGGAACCCGCTGTGATTGGTTGATCAAGGATCCGCTGGCTGACGTGTGATGACGTCACGGCCAGCGCGATGTAACGGGAACGGATGTGCAGTGTGAACGCTCCGAAACTAATTCTACATTAACTCCAGATGCGGATCACTATCTGTCCTCTGCTGAAGCTAACGGCTATCAGCTAACGGCTATCAGCTAACGGCTAGCAGCGGATTCAGTTCCGCTGCTAGTTTTATGTTAATTATTAACATAAAACACAGACATCCATTCAACCCGAGAGTGAATATAATTTAACGCGAACCGTCCGGTTCACACCTTAACCGGACCGACACCAGGTCGCCCGTTCCGGCTTCCCGAACCGGCCGGAAACTCCGTCTTACCATTTTAAGCTAGCGGTCGGAGCGGAGCGAGCCTGCGGGTCTTGTGTCCGAGCTGGAGTCGCACTGACGGCGGGGTCACCTCTATCCTCCTCCGGTGGAGTCAGGCGGTGGGCCGGCTCGCCCCCAAAGCACCCTGGGATATGTAGTCTTCAGGCGACACGAGCATAGAATGTGACTACCAAAACACTCGGCAGAAAGAACACGTCTCCCATGATGCTCCGCGCGCCGCTCGTCGCACCCACTCAGCCATATATGGAAGAGGATTTTTTTTTCTCAGAAAACCGTTCGTTCCGCTGCAGCAGGCTGCTCGCCAGCGACGCCCTGTGGCCATAAGGGGAACTGCACGGGTTTGTGTGATCTGTTTTTGTTTGGACTCAATGTCCCGTGACGTGTAAAAAAAAAATCACTCGACAAATCCTTGAAACCTTTGGTAAAAAGTGCCCCATAATAATCTATAATCCTCTCAAGAGGCATATTTTCAAAGTAAAAGAAACACAAACCCTCCAGGAATATAATGGATAAGACTCATATAAGGAACTCTATCTGCCCTTAAAAAATAATGTAAAAACTTGAAGGTTACAGTTCTGACGTAAATGATGGTTAACAGCACAGACTATTATGTCTTATTAAACTATATGTGTTTGCCTGTGAAAAACATCTCTGTGACCTTAGGATAACAACTGAGACGATAGTTAGAATAGAAGTCAACACACACAAGATGTTGTGACTACTCTGACACGGCAAAGGAAACGTTTACATTACACGGAATGGACGTAAAGATCATTAACAACATTTGAGATCGCTCCAGGAACTGATGAAGACGTCTATTGGGACTAAATGGACGCTTCAAAACAGAAATGTACCAAAATAAAATCATTTAAACCTGATATTTAAGGTATGAATTTGGTTGATAACGTTTGTAATGAGAGAGATGCTGTTGATTCTGTGACGGGTGTTAAACAAGACAAATGGCTTCTAAACCTCAGGCCTTTTTATTTTCTTTTTCCAATGTTATCAATGATGCAAAAGTGGTTAAGGTGAAGTCTGCGGTAATAACACGTCCAGAAAGAGAAAATATAAATAAATATGAATTAAATAAATAAATTACATTAAATTAAGTAAAATAAAAGAAAGAAAGAAAGAAAGAAAGAAAGAAAGAAAGAAAGAAAGAAAGAAAGAAAGAAAGAAAGAAAGAAAGAAAGAAAGAAAGAAAGAAAGAAAGAAAAAAGAAAGAGAGAAAATTGTGGAAAACTCCTGGAAGGTTTTAATAATCCCGCCAGTCCCCCAAAGACCCCCCTACATCCTAAAAAAACCCCAGCTATACCATGAATCCAAAGGAACCAGGATGATCCTCACTGAACAAGAACCATTCATCAATCAATGTTATCTTTCAAACCTTTCCCTTCTGATGACGGTAGGGGAGGTGCTGCTCCTCCAATCACAGCGGAGGATGTCAGTGACGTCATTACTCCTCAGCCTATCAGGAACGGGGGCTGCCGTGTTGGCTCTGCCGTTCTGTGCGGGGCTAAAACGGGAGCTGACCGCGGTGCTGATAATCTGCAGCGGAAACTGCGTCAAAGCTGAAGCACGACCGACACAACCGGAAGTTCAACAGTGGGGGCTTCAAATTAAAAGCACGGGCACTGCAACCTTCTAACGATAATTGAACCTTTTATTGCATCACACAGAAACTAACTTATATCACACTTTTGTTACTTGTGGTCGTGGGAAAAATGTTTCTAAAAATATTTGAAACATGATCATAAAATGTAATTCAGATGATCATCTCCTCCCCCAGGATGAATCAGCTGTTTACTTTATACAGGCCAAAGAATGGAAGGCTAGTCCATACTAGAACACAGAGAAATGAAGTATTATGGTATGCCATGCTTTCGTCCTACATTGCGTATTGAGAATTTGATAAAAATTTTATTATTAAATTATATTAACTTATTAAATTATCATGATATGAAGATTAAAAAACATTTTGGCAATGCTTTTATTAAAAAAAAAAAACTGAATAAATGAATAAATGAACTGTTTTCCAGAGGTAAACAAACGGCTGCTGCGCGCAGTGCTTTTATTTTGAAGACGTCACCGGATGCGGAAGCGTCTACACCGTAGCGCTTCCCTGATTGGCTCAACAACTTGCCGACTGGAACCGACTGGATGAATGAATGATGACGGGACGAGCGCCCCCTGCTGGACGTGCTTTCACGTCGGACCTTTTTTTCACACCTGACGTAAAGAAAAACACGAATAAACGGACAAACGTCGGTTGAACCGACGCCGGTCACCGCGACCCGCCGCTAACGGCCCCCGGTGGTGCGTTCAGGGCCGCTCGGTCAGCTCGGACCCCCCCCTCCCCGCGGCGGCTCCGGCTGTCACACTCACCTGAGAGGAAACCGCCTGCACCAGCAAATAGACGGAGGTCAGCAGAGTCAGCATGGTGCCGGTCCGGTTCGGTCCGGTTCGGTCCGGTTCGGTGACGTCGTCTGAAGCGGAGAAGGCTCGTGACGGACGGAGACGCACCGGAAACAGAGGCGCTGCGGCTCGAGCCTCACCTCCCGACGCACCCCCCCGCACCTGAACGCACCGCGGCTCTAGTCCGGTAATCAGATTCTGAGGCCGGAAATAGAAGCTGATTGGACCGATCACCGAGTTTATTAATAGTCTGACACCTTTCTGTGGGTTTCACCGTATATGGGCATATAGAAGTAATGACGTCACTGCAGACGACAGAAGTTTTACGGTCACGTGAGGACAGCACCTTGTTCCAGGTGTGTGTGTGTGTGTGTGTGTGTGTGTGTGTGTGTGTGTGTGTGTGTGTGTGTGTTTGTTGTGTCATTACTGACCGGCATCACTGAGGACACCAAAATACAGGCAGGATGCTGGATGGCGGTGGGGGCGGAGCTCTGGGCCGCTCTGTCGGCGCCAGGAGTCTGATCCAACCCGAGTTCAGGGCCCCACAGGCCCCTGAGGGCCCCCCAGGGCCAAGAGGTCAGGGTGGGGGGACCTGGAAGCACGACTGTCGTTTGACTGGTCATCATGATGCCGCCATCATGATGGTGTCACCGTGATGACGTCGGATTTCAGCGGAAACGCTGCTGGTGACGTCACAGCTGAATCCGCAAACCTCCGGGGAGGGTGTTATACCGTCACCTGCCGGTAGGAGGAGCCACACGCACGAGGGATCTGGGTTCAGTCCCGGCTACTCAGACTCACCTCTGATTGGTGATCGATCTGCTGCTCTATCGATCCCTGCCGTGTGTGATCACCTGTATCGACAGGTGAGGAAAGAACGGATCGATCGGCCGCGGCTGTTCAGACCGGAATGACGTCAGAGCTTTATTTTCTAAAACTGTAAAAACGATCTTTTTTTTTTTCCTTCCCTGAATTTAGGAAACATCTACTTAGTGACGTCATCATAAAGCTGTGACGTGTTAGTTATTGTGTAAACAACATTTATTCTGTGTGGATTTAAATTCAGAGGAAAAGAAATTTTTTTCGTATTTTGCAAAATGCAAATAATAATTATTAAATGAGAGGTTTTCCTGTTTCTGGAAGCAGCACCGTTTAAGCTCCGCCCACATGATGGGGGCGTGGCTTAGTGCTATTTCCTCCGGGATTAATAAAGTGTCTATCTTTCCCTGTAGTTTCGGGGGAGTGACGTCATCAACACCGTCATTAGCAGGGGAGGGGCTAGCGGCAGCTGTTAGCGTTAGCGCCGATGGGGGCGTGGGGATGGGGATTGGTGGGCGTGTCACCAGCCAGCGTTTGACAGGTACAAAAACACGGCGGTCAGGAAGTGACACGTACGGTTAACCGCTGGGGGCGTGGCCCCCCCTGCCCACTGCCACTCATCCAAACGCCTCAGGTGTGTGTGTGTGTGTGTGTGTGTGTGTGTGTGTGTGTGTGTGTGTGTGTGTGTGCAACAAACACGAGTGTGACAACCACACTCACCACAAGTCACATGGACAACAAACATTCTAAGCCACGCCCCTGCAGCGTCGCACCGGGGGCGGGGCTTAGTGGGTCTGCAGGCCGCATCAGGAGACCTGTCAGCGCCACCGGCGCTGCATTCCAGCGGGGATTAGCCTCCTGGGCCACGACCCAGGATTAGAACCTGTTCAGACACCCCCCCCCCTTCCTGCCCGATGGCCCCGCCCCCACACGCTCACCCCGATCCCACAACAAACGTCTCCCACGAGCCTCCAGCCGCCGCTTGGCTCGGAGCGTCGGTCGCCGCGCCAACGCCTGACAACCCTGT
Organism: Antennarius maculatus; assembly: GCA_013358685.1. NCBI lineage: Eukaryota > Metazoa > Chordata > Actinopteri > Lophiiformes > Antennariidae > Antennarius > Antennarius maculatus. The sequence goes on along the minus strand of CM023612.1, from coordinate 397,122 downwards.
GGGGTGATTAAGCCACGCCCCCCCACCTTCGAGCGTCAAGCTCACGCCGTAGTGCTACCCAGGCGGGTCTGGCGCCCCCTGCTGGGGTCCCGACCCCCCCACCAGAAACCCAATCTGGGACTTGAACCCGTTCTTCTGCCTGCAGGAAACGTCTCACTTTTCTGCCCCCTATTATTCGCCTGCCCCCTCCCTCACAGGCCCCCCTGCCCCCCATCCTGTCTACATGTCAAGCCGCGCCCACCTTTCTTCTCTCCCCCCCTGGGTGAGCTTGTCACCCCTTCACCTCTGCCCCCCCCCAACCCCTGTCCTTCTGGGACAGGAGTCCTGAAGGCCTGGGCGTCTTTTCCCTTCGTAGCGTCTTGCAGGCGCGCCGCCCCGCCCGCTCCGGCGTGTCGCCTCTCGCCCGCCTGCGTCCTGCGGCCATGTTGGACCAGGAGGCCGTCAGCACACGTGTCATCGACGTAGATTTCATTTCGGATCGGGGGGCATTCCAGACACGTGCGCCGACAAGACGCCTCAACCCCACCGTCGCCGTCGGCAACCGGTCCGACCGGTCGGGCGTCAACCTCAAAACGCTGACGGCGGCAGGATTTGTGGGTCCGACGAGCCGTGAGTGATGTGATGAACGTTTGTTCCCTGATTTCACCTCCAGGTTTTATAATTACCTCGTTTGAGGAGGTCATGTGACCACGAGCGTCTGCAGGGGGCGGAGCTGAGGAGGGAGGAGTTTGGAGCAAAACAAAACACAAAAACAAAAGAAAACAAAAGTTTAGTTCAGATTCCTGAATCATAACAAAGAGTTTCTACTACAAATAAATATTAAAAGAATAAAATAACATAAATGGAAAAAAATTAACAAAACAAAAACAACACACAAACAAACATCAATAAAAAACACCCCAAAAAAAATAAAAATCAATATCTTAGTTTGCTAAGTCATTACTTATAGTTTCTGGGTTCTAAAAATGTGAAAAATAAATAAATAAGAATCTAGAAAAAAAAAAAATGAAAAAACAAACTTTTTTTTTTTACATTTTCATGAGAGAAATAAGAAGCCAATCAAAGCAGAGTTCAGTGTTTGTTCTTTAAACATCAGCCGTATGGTCATGGATCAGGGGAAGACTGGGCGGGGCCGCTGATGGGCGGGGCCACCCCGGCCACGCCCATCAGCGGCGGTTCACCTTTCCTTCTGTTCCAAAACAAACTCCAGACCGACGCTTCCCGCCGTGTTTTGGGGTCAACGCCCGTCGTCCAGGACAACAAATAGCAGGAGGCAGTGGGCGTGTGTTAACACTGTCAACACGCATGCTAGCGCGCTAAAGGTTAGCGCGCTAAAGGTTAGCGCGCTAAAGGTTAGCAACGCCCAATGACAACAAATACACCGCATATCTGCTGCTAGAATCTGGTGAATGCGGCCACGCAGGCGGCGGCGGCCTGTGGACCCGACACGGATCTGTTCCCCTCAGATCTGTGGGCGTCGCCCAGCAGGGCTTTGGCTCCGCCTCCTGACACGCCTCTGAGCTCTCGATTAGACGATCGTCAGCTGTTAGCTGCTAGCTAACTCGACTAGCGGCTGACAGGTCACATGTCCTGGCGCCGTTCTGTCCGCCCAGCTCTACCCCGCCCCCCCCACACACACGCCCCCCCCACCTCCCCCAGATACACCCCCCCCAAGCTCCTTTATGTTACCTTTTCTTCTCCCCACGAGACGAGATGGGGGGGGGGGGTAATTTAAAACTTTAGTGGGAATTAGTGGGACACAAATTGGGGGAGGGTGACATCATCGCTCAGGTCACATGACCCCGTCACATGACCCAGTTTCCAGCCAATAATCACCAATCATATTAATCTGTTATCACAGTCTGATCAGCAGCAGGTCTCACACACACACACACACACACACACACACACACACACACACACACACACACGATGGATGGATGAGCTGGTCCATGACCCCCCCTTCTGTGGGCACCAATCACAAGGGGGGTCACAGTCCAGCTGGCCCCACCTAGCCAGGTGTTGCATCCTGGGAAGAGGAATAATCCGGCCTCATTGATCCGGACACTCAGTCCCCCCCCCTCCGGCTGCAGCTGCTGCCTCCGGGGGGGGGGGGTATGGCTTGATGTGGCCCCCTCCCCCATCAGCTAATCAGTGATGTCAGTGATCGATTATTTATCAGATTGTTTCTATCAATAAATCAATGTGTGGATTTTTAATCTGATCAGAACCGATCGGAAAATATTAATTAACACTTTATTTATTTATCATTATTATTATTATTATTATTATTGTTGTTGTTGTTGTTGTTGTTATTATTATTATATTAATAATAACAATAATAATTTATTATTATTATTAATATCAATAACGTTAGTTATAATTATTGTTATTGTTAATAATATAATAATAATAATAATAATAATAATAATAATAATAATAATAATAATAATAATAATGATAATAATAATAATAATAATAATAATAATGATAATAATAATAATAATAATAATAATAATAATGATAATAATGATAATAATCCTTCTTGATGAGGTCATCTGATCTGGGGAGGGACGCAAAGGAGAAAGAAAGACATATAATAAGTGAATAAGTGTGTCGTCCCCCCCCAGGGGGACAACAACAGTTCCAGTTCGTTCTCCCTGTGGGGGGGCGACTGCTGAGCAGCAGATTGTCAAGGAGGAGTCGAGGTCGCAGAGCATGAAGGAGGATAGAAGATGACAACAGGAGGGGGGGGGCAGAGACAGGGAGGGGGGGCGGTCTTCAAATGACCCCCTCCTCCCCATCACTTAAGAGACATTTGAAGGGGTCAAATTATTAACACTCCTCCGGCCACTTTAAAGACCACAAAGGGGGGGGGGGGCACCGAGACCCCCCCATTCAGCCTCTGCTTTAATTAGTCACACACACACACACACACACACACACACACACACACCCCACAGATCACCGATCGATCAACTACTGATCAGATGATACCGACACACGTTCACTTCCTGTTGCTCCCTGGCGTTGACCTGTTGCTATGGTTACCGGATGACCTTTCACCCTTCATTCCTTCCAGTGTTTGCAGAAAAGGAACCAAATGAACCGCCTCGCCGTTCTCCCACTCTCACACCAGCGACCTGGCACGTGTTAACAATGGAGGGGGGCGGGGCTGGACAGGGGAGTGGGCGGCGGCTTCGACGTTGCGTCGCCGTGACGCCCGGATGTCGCCGCCCCCCTCGCCCGAATTGATTCCGTTTAACAGAGATCTCATCTGGATTCAGGACGTAATTCTGTGATAATTTGCTGTCCGCCACCCAGATAATGCTAAAGCTAATGCGTTAGCCTCATGCTAATGCGTTAGCCTCATGCTAACTCGTTTGGAATGTTCGGAATGTTTCGTTTCCCCCCCGGCTTGTTGTCGGAGCCAAATCGCTGACTCAGCATTTATTTCCGCGACGCCAATTATAATCGGGGGGGGGGGGAGGAGGAGCTTCTCGGGTTGCACGTGCCTGTCAATCACAATGGAGCCCCCCCCCCCCTGAGGGCCCCAGGGAGCAACTGGCGCCTCGGACGCGTGCTCCGACTTGTCGTGGCGAGCAAAGAGGAAGCATTTCCGGTGCGAAACGCGATTGGTCGAACGCCTCCGGAGTGGCGGCGACAAACACGTTTAGGAGTTCACGTTTATCGACGTGACGGGGGCGGAGTCGGTGGCGGAGGCGGGACTCATCCGGGGTTTGATGCTGATGGATCCGGGAATCGAATCCCAACGCCAGAACGCCGTCGACCTGAGAAGCCGAGCCTCAAACGCAGGAACCCGACGGCCGGACGGCGTCCAGGACTGAGGCGCCACCACTTCCTCCTCAGACAGGAAGTAAGTCCAAAGACGATTCTTCGCTCAAAACCCTCCAGAGGTTAATTTAACGGAACCTGATGATGCGTTCAAGTCTAACAGGAAAAATCAGCACTGAGGCGGATAAAAGAGATAAAACAGGAGCCGACATTCATTACTGTTTAAAAAAAAGCCCCACAAATTAATTAAATTAATTATAAAAATTAAGAATATAATAACAACTTAATTAAGATAATTTTATTACTATTATTATTATTATTATTATTAAATGTACCCAAGAAAAACTGAAAAGTTTGAACTGGAAGAAAAACACAAACCGACTCGTCTTGATTCTGAACCCAGAACGTCCTGCTAGATGGGGGGCTGGGTTGGGATGGGGGGGGGGACTGGTGGGGCCGTGCCGGGGGGGTTAGGGCCGCCTCAGAACCTCTGGAACCAAACCACCAACGTTTCCGGTCGGCGAGGTTTCTGGAATGTGAGTCTGATCTAATCCCATCGCTGGTGGGAATATTCATGTTGGGGGGGTGGGGGGTCTTAAACAGCCCAGCAGCCATTTTGTGCAGGCGGGGTCCCAGACATGTCTGCGCTCAGGGATTAGGGGCCCGGCGGCGAGGCGGCCCCTAATCCCTGCTGCATCGTAATCTCTTTACCGGCGTGCAGGCAGGATTTCCAGCGGCCACGCCTGCCTAAGGCCCCGCCCACCACAACCCCCACCCACCTGGGTGGGCGTGACGTGGAAAACACCTTCCTCACTGGCCTTCAGTCACCTGTCGCAGAAAATGTGTCGAAGTGGTTTGAAAAAAACCCACTTCCTGTTGGGACAGAACTCGTTCAGGAGCCTGGCGGATCTGTGGCGCCACGCTAATGCTAAGCTACGCTAACCAGCTGAAGCTAACATCGGCGGGACGATGCGCGGCGAATAGGATGCCTTGTTTACCAACAGTGTTTGTCCAGCTGTTGGGGGGGGGGAGGGTGGCCGCCGCTAATTAAAATCGTGATTCGTCCCCCGTTAGCTTGGATCAGAGGAGCCGCACACGCGCGTCGACGCGGCCAATCAGATGGCAGGACGCCGGCGGACATGTTTGCTAACCAGTGGGCGGGGGGAGGGGGGGGGCATCCACAACTAATTAATGTTTGTTTGTTTGTGAAGAAGTCAACATGGTTTGATTACATGTTGTTGATTCCGGGGGGGAAAAGGGGGGGCGCTGCCCCTTACAGGTCACATGACAAGGAATGAAGTCACATGACATGAAGGAATGAAGCCAAACAATCTGATTGGACGGTTTCAGGTTGTCTGGGGGATCACAGGAAGTCACTCCCTGAATCAAACAGCTGCTTCCTGTTTGGGTCTTCCTGGTCCAGGAATCACATGACAAGGATCAGCCAATCAGCAAAGGGCTAGGTTTGGGTCACATGACATCATAGAAACACAGACTCCTCTAGTTCACCGAACGTTTGCCTGTCAGTAATAACAATAATAATTATAATAAACTACAATAGCTACCGCTAGCTAATGCTAGCTAACATTAGCTAACAGTCAAACTGAATGAACGGAGCGTGCTCAACACATCAGACTACAGCAGCCTCCAGGCGGACGCGACCAGAAACAGCTCTTAATGTAGGATTGGATGCAGAACCAATCAGAGAGCAGCTCCTCCTGGATTGGTTCACTGACATCAATCGACACACGCTCACTTCCTCTTGCTCAGACGACCCCATCCTCTCAGGAATAAAGGTTTCTGTGGACATCTCACATTTGAACACGATTTTATTGTATAGACACAACGTACATGTCTGACAGCCAATCAGAACACAGCTTGCGTCTGATTGGTCCATTTCTGTCCTCGGTCAAAACACAAACCATCAGAATGAGCTGCGAGTCTGTGAAGCGGGGGCTGGATCCAGGAATCACCTGACCAGCGGAGCAGCATCATGCTAACCAAAGGACACGCCTTCAAAGGTCAACTGGGCGGAGTTTGGATGGTAATCCAATCAGAGCTCGTCCAGTGGGTTTCTCTTGAGTCCTGGAGTAGAAAAATAATTCCAGACGTGAAAACGAACTTGTTTCCCTCAATAAAGTTTGAAAACCAACCCCCAAACCCCAGAAGAAGGAAACAGGAAGTCACAGCACTTGGAAGCGCCATGCGGTCTGGTCTTTGTAGTCCAAACAGTCGGAGGCGTTGAAGTTGAGCTTCCAGGCCGCCGCCGTCTGCTCTTTGTAGTCCAGACAGTCGGCGTTGAAGGCGAGGCCGGGAGTGGCGTAGGTCTGGTGGGGGTGGGGTGGGTGGTGGGGGTGGGGCGGGTGGTGGTGGTGGTGGTGGTGGTGGTGGGGGTGGGGGTGGTGGGGGTGGTGGCCTGAAGTCTGCCCGATGTGGTGGTGGGGGTGTCCCGACATGGAGCCGCCCGTCAGCTGGTGATGCGGGTGGTGGTGGGCGTGCATAGGTGCCAGGTAAGAGCCGCAGTCCACGCCCCCGAAGTAGGACCCCGCCCCCGAGGGGGCGTAGCCCTGACTGTACGCCGCCGCCGTCTGGCTGTAGGACACCGGGTAGGATGGCGTCCCGCCGGCAGCGGCGGAGGAGCGCTGCATGCAGGAGGCGCTGGTGGGCGGGGCAGGGTCAGGGAGAGGGGGCGGGGCCGGAGCCGGGGAGATGGGAGCCGGACTCCAGATGGAGGAAACCGGAGCGGTGATGGAGGTGGAGGAGGAGGTGGAGGAGGCGGAGCTTGACGGCAGGGGCGGGGTGAACTGGCCGCTGCTCTCTGAACCTGGGCTCTCCCTCGCGGGCGACGCCTTCTTCTTCACGGGTTTCACCTTGGCGCCGCCGCCGCCGCCGCTGCTCTGCTGCTGTTGCCGACACTTCGCCCGCCGGTTCTTAAACCAGACCTGAGGGGGGGAGGAGGGGTGAAAGGTCAGGACGCACCTGTCGCTGCGGAGGTGCGCTGACCTTTGACCTTTAGCGCTGATCGTTCGTTGGGGAAATCGATCCGTGACGCGTTAGAAATCCGCAGGTAAACAGGAAGTACGTCCATATAAGGAGACGCGTTTCTACGTCTGGTGTGTTTGTGATGTCGGTGATTTCCTTAGCGACTTAGCATGACTCAGCGTTACACAGTTTCAACTCCACCTCTTTCCAAAAAGAGGCGTGGCAATAAATCAATATTCATTTATATTTGTATGTAAACAAACATCTGAAGGACGAGAACAAACAAACTCCTCCAATGTTTATTATTTTTATTATTATTCTGTGTGTCAACAATTTAATTTATTTATTTTAGAACTGGAAAATAATCTTGAATTTTGTTGAAATAATCTGGATTATTTAATAACTTTATTGATAATAGATAATAAATAGAAACGTGATAAACAGACAACCGTTATCGGGTTGTCTGTTTATCAGAAGATGCTTAAAAACAACAACAACAACAACAACACCGGAAGCTGAACACGCAGGACGTAACGTGGAAGCAGAGAGCATCATGGGAGGTCAAAGCAAACATAGCGAAATAATTACAGACCAGCGGGCACGCGCATCCGGAGCGGCTCGTGTCGTGCGTAAAAATGACGTTTTAGCTTCTCGATGATGATGATGAGGAGACCCCACCCACCGGGCCGGGGGGGTGTGTGGGGAACCCATCAGGGGGCCTTTACGTGACGTCAGACCACCAACGCGCACGCGTTTGAACACACACACACACACACACACACACACACACACACACACACACACACACACACACACACACACACACACACAGTTACGGGGTTAATTCCAGCGGCGGAGCGCGCGCCACGCGTCCTCACGGGCCCGGTTCCGGGCGGCTCGCGCCTCACCTGCACACGTGACTCCGGCAGGTTGATCTTCAGCGCCACCTCCTCCCGCATGAAGATGTCCGGGTAGCGCGTCTTGGCGAACAGAGACTCCAGGATGTCGAGCTGCGTCCGGGTGAAGGTGGTCCGCTCCCGGCGCTGCTTCCGCGGGTTTCCTGCGGGGAGGGGGGGGGGACGAGCTCCGTGAGACCCCCCCCAGAACCAAACACCCCGCCTCGGCCCAGTTTGTGCATGAATTTTAAACTTTTATCACTTTCAAAGAAGATTTTTCTAACATCTTTTAGTTTCAGGACAAATTTTATTCGGTGCGTAATTTTACGCACCGAATAAAATCCAGATGAAACTGACGCGTAAAGTTTAAGTTTCATTCCTGCGAAAGTCAGAAGAAGTTTTAAACTTCCAGAATCTTTTTTCTGGAGCGGTTTAATCCGTCAGGACGCGTCCCTACCTGGGTAGCCCATGGACGGGTGCAGCAGGTCCATGGCGGTGCCGCTCAGGCCCAGCGCGTACGGGGGGGCCTGTTTGAGGTAAGACATCATGCTCGAGGCGCGGGGGGGAGACCGGAGTCCGGACTGGCGGAAGGGTTCTCCCGGGATGGGATGGGGGGGGGGTGTCGGCTCCGGCGGGATCAGCCTGAAAATCCAGAATTTAACCATCAAATGTTTGCTCGATCAGCAGGAATTAAAGTCCGTTTGTGCGTCAGGAAAGTGGCGCAAACTCCCCCAAAGGAATTAAATGTAACGCCAGAACAGTTGAGGTCTGAGGGAATTAAACAAACAGACGTGAAATTCTACTTTATAATCTGTGTTCACAAATTTAATTCTGGAATTTATGGCAGAAAAATCCAAGGATGTTGACGTTTGTCTGGTGGGATTCGGTTCGGATGAACTGGACTCTTGTATTTAATAAAGACGGACAGGCCTGAACCTGAACCTGAACCTGAACCCGAACCCGGGATCCAGATTAAATAACATATCTGCTCAGAAATAATTAACGGAAACGTGTCGGTGTGACGCCCGTAAAGTTCCGTTTGAGTGGATCCGAACCGACCCGGAGGCTCAGGCCCAAACAGCGTTAGACTCAGACGTAAATAAAGTTTACATCTTTATCTAAGTTCTAACCTTCAGAAAATTAATTTTATTATTCTGGTTAAAACAAACCGACTTTATAATTTCATATTTAATTTGAAAAATAAACTTTTTTTTCCTCCTCAGTTATTTTTTGCGTGGGAAAATAATTTAATTTCGATATTTAAATAAATCTAAAATTTCTAAAATTATATAGATTTAAATAAAAAAAAATCACATGAGATTAAAGACATAAATTTTGCCTAATTAAAAAAATTACAGAGAAAATTTTAATCAAGTGTTAATTATAAACTGTAAGCAAAAAAAACATTTAGATCAGAATTTAAATAATTTCCGGACAGGAGGCCGCGGGGCCCGGGGGGCCATGGGGGGGCCCGGGGACCGCGAACGGATCCGTTTATTTTTGGATTTTTATTTTTTTAACGTTTCAGACTAAAAGAAACAAAATAAAAGCCGAATAAAATCCGGGGAGCGTTTGATTTCCCCACCTGGCTGCCGCGGCAGGAACGTTCAGGTCAGCCGGAAGCTGCCGCCTAAACCTGACCTCAGGTCAGTTTGTAAACACAAACACAGGGAAGCCTCGCTATTGGACGGATTTTAAAGGTAAACAACAACCAAAGAGTCTCACCTGTTTGACTTCCGGTCGAAACTTTTAAGCCCAAAGTGGGACAAAAAAAAAAACATCCGCGCGGTTTCCGCTGTGAACGGATCGAGCGCTCCCTCCTCCCGCGCGACCTCCCGGAAAAACGGGAACCGTTAACAAAAAAAATTTTTTTTTTTTTTAAATCGCCGTGATCGTTCCGGGGCTCGCGCTCTCCCGCTCTCCCGCCGGTGTTGGCGGATTGACGCTCTCGACTGAGGCCCGAGCCTCTATGAGCCGGGGCAGCGGCGCCGCGCGAGCCAATCACGTGGCTTAACGGGAAACGGGGACGACCAATCAGGACGACGGGCTCCAACCCGAAAGGCCCGCCCACCCCCGTTTTTGTGGAGAAGGAACGCGCGTCACGTGACCCGAAAGGAACGCTCCGCGACGGAAAGTTGAAGAATCGTTTATTATGGAGTTTTAATTTATTTTAATGTTTTATTTCCGCAAAAGAATGACGTCATAAATAAATTCTACGGATCCCGATGAGACGGTTTGTCGGTTAGAAAATAAACGGACTTTTTTTTTTTTTTTTTTTTGGTAATTTTTATTTTTCCAGCAGGAACCGACAAACTAAATGAAAGCAGAAGCTTCACGTTTCTTTTGTTTTCACTCTAAATATGAGACGAACAACCAGAAACAGAAAAATTACACCAGGAATTAAAGCTGAATGGAATAAACCGAATTAAATCCGTGTGTGTGTGTGTGTGTGTGTGTGATGGATATTTATATATATATATATATATATATATATATATATATATATATATATATATATATATATATATATATATATATATATATATATAATCAGAGAAGGTTTTCTTTGAATGTCTCACAGACATGAACAAATCAATAATGTTTAAATATAATAAAATCAAATGTCAGACGGTGAAGTCATTGAAATGTGAACCCATCAATAATCCGGGTCGGTATTTTAATCCTCTGCGGGGTGGAGAACTTAATCCCGCAGTTTTAATGTGATTAACGATCGTTTAAATATTTCCTCTGTGCGTCAGAAACTGTTTTGAAGCGAACAACAAACGATCGACTGATCAACAGAATCAGGAAATCAGCTGCATGGAGGCGGGGGGGGCGGGGGGGGCGGGGCGGGGTTGTGGGGTCAAATATCAATTACAGTAGAATATCGTTTCTATTGTTCACACTAAGCCTGTAAATCCGAATCAGAAATCAGGCAGCTTTATGTGGTTTGTGTGTGTGTGTGTGTTTGTGTGTGTGTGTGTGTGTGTGTGTGTGTGTGTGTGTGTGTGTGTGTGTGTGTGTGTGTGTGTGTGTGTGTGTGTGTGTGTCCTGAGGTTTGGCCTTTGTGTTGTTGATGCTTATTAAAAAGCGTGATGCGTAAATTCCCCGGTCGACATGCTGCAGCGCACGCACACACACACACACACACACACACACACACACACACACACACACACACACAGGACTTAAAAATGATTCCTTACAGAAAGCTTTAGTTTAATTTTTCCTTCATGAAGTAAAAATCAAACGTCTTCTTCTCTGACAGTCAAAACCTTCCTGAGGCCTGATGGGAAAAAAAATAAACTTTATCTATTTAAACTTTATTATATTAAAACATTAACTGTTTGTTCAGGACATCCAAGGCTGCAAGGGGCGCTAGAGATGCCCGTTCAAAAATCATTTTCAGATTTTATATATAAAAGAACAAATTAATAAATATCCGGCCATCAGTCCATTTCTTTAAGCGTCACTGTTTATGAAGGTCCCCCACTTTAGCATTAGCGTCGTTAGCGGCCCCTGCTAGTATGGAGGTCTCTGCTATTAAACGAAGCCGATCTGACCTCAGACCAGCGGCTGATTAAATATGAAGGATTTAATCACACAATGACAACGAGGTGATTAATCACTAATCACAAATAATCATTAATCTTGAGTAATCCTGATCCTATTCAGACAGTGAAACGAATCCACCTGCTGCTCACCTGTCGCGGTCGAGTCCCTGAATGAAGGCTGGATCAGGTCTGAGGTCCATCACTGCTGCATTCTGGGAGACAGGTATCAATATAGTCATCAATATCACTGTAATAATAATTATAATCATCAAAAGAATGGTAAAATATAACAAACAATATTGATGTAATAATAATAAATAATAACATTAATATAAATATAATACTCAGTGTAAATACAATAAAAATATATTTAATAATATTAATGTAATAATAGAATCAATATAAACAGAATCAATATAAATACAATCATTAATACGCTTCAACATCTAAAGGGAAGAATTTTGTTCAACAAGATTTTGAGTTGAGCTTTTCATCGTGTTAGTGAAATCTGATAAAAAACAGATAATAATAATAATAATAATAATAATAATAATAACAATAACAATAATAATAATAACAATAATAACAATAATAATAACAACAATAATAATAATAATAATAATAACAATAATAACAATAATAATAATAATAACAATAATAATAATAATTAAATAATTAAAAAATAATAATAATAAAAATCAAAAATCAAAACAACTAATACCTATGAGAAGAACAATGAGGTTAACTGCGCTCCAGTTAGCCGCTGGTAGCGGTTAGCATCTGTTAGCAGGTAGCCGCTAAGGGGAGGCAGTGTGAGACCTCCTTCTGATCTTAGTTAGCTTCACGTAGCATCACGCTATCTGAAGTCACGTACGGTAGAGAGGACACACAGCTGTCAATCACAGCCCTGAGGCCCCGCCCCCCTCATTAAGAAGCCCAACAATGATGGGGGGGGTCAGACACCTAAGCCACCAAACCAACTGACCCCCGACCACTACCCATCATCCCCTGTGTGTGTGTGTGTGTGTGTGTGTGTGTGTGTGTGTGTGTGTGTGTGTGTGTGTTGGGGGTAACTTCCAATCCTTTTAGGATTACGCCCCCCTCACCGACCCCCCAGCTCTGTTCTTGGTCCTTTCACTCGTCGGCCCTCCGGCGATCACGTTAAAACACGGCCAGCGCTCATTCACAAATCTCCCACAATGCACAGCAGCGGTAACCATGTGAACGGCAGCGAGGCCCACAGGAATGCACCGGTTCTGGCCCCCCCCCGCCACCCCCTGCCCCCACCCCATACCGGGAGGACTTAAACCTAAAGAGGAGCTTTAAAGGAGCGTCAATCAAAAGGTGTGACCAGGAAATAAACAGGTGGCATTCCAGGTAAAAACCAGCGCCGCCTCGGGGACAACCACAGCTTTAATCTGGATTAGTGGAGATTAAGTCAACACCCAGGAACGTCCCCCACCCTCCTTATCACCAGGAGTCACGAAGGTCCCTCCAGGTGTCAATGGAGAGTAAACAAACAAACAAACAAACAAACAAACAAACACCGGTGGGGACACCAGCTTCTCCATCGGGGCGATTCGTGTTAAAGTCACAGAGCTAGCATCTGAAGCTAACGCCTGTTTTTTTTCTAGCAGTAGCTAAAGCGTTAGCATCCTTCCTGCTCTGGTTGGACTCCACCCACTGAGGTCCAGATGCTGATGGGACGGACGTCAGCGACGTTTAGCTCGTTTGTTGACCCAACCAAACACGGTCCTGGCGCTGCGCCGAGGGTATTGCCCTCCTTCCTTCCTTCACAGCCTCGGTCCGCAACCGTTTCCGCGGCGCGGAACCGATAAGGTTTGTGTTTATCGGTTTATCTCTCATTCCATTATGAGAGATAAAGCAGTGCATCATCTGCGTAGCGGCGACGGGGATGGTTCCGATGGATCAGAACGAAGCCCTGAGCAACGCTACAGCGGTTAGACCGACGCTTAACCGACCGGTTTAACGCCACCGACGAGTTCACGTAGAGGTAGAAATGAACTTTTAATCCTTTAATTAGGTTTTGTCTGGCAAATTCTCTGCTACATACAATACAGAGAGCACAAAAAGGGGTCGGTACCGACACGATCAAGATATGAAACATTAAAAAAACACAAAATATAAGAATAAAATAGGCCTAAATTAGCATCAGTGGAGTATAAAGTGTTTATAGTGACATGTATTGCAGTTTGACGCTGAACTGTTTTATTCTAAATATAATAATAAAGGGGAATCCAGTTTGTATCAACTTTATTGGCAGCGTCCTCGTAACGTCACACCAACGTTTGTTTCTTCTTGGTTCTGCTAGCTTGGGAGTTTCAGTTTAGCGCTAGTGTGGTCTGTATTAGCGGCCGGAGCGGCCCCTTTAAGAAGGTAGTCATGTGACCGAGGCAAGCATCTCCACAGGCGTCAGATGTGAAGGAGAGAATCCACTCGTTTTAAAAAACCCCGGCCTCCAATCTAATCAGAATCGATTGATTATGGATCGGGTTCTTTATCAGGGAAGGAACTCAACTGTCCCAACGGAGACCCGCCCACATCGTCACACCTGGACTCCACCCCCTCAAATATTAATCTTGAAGACTGGCGCCGGCGGCCCTCTTCCTCCTCCTCGTCTTCCTCGTCTCTGGCGCTCATCAAACCCTCTTCAGCTCCTTCTCAGCCCCCCGGCGACGCCCAAAACTTCATCAATATGTTAATGAGTTAATCTTTAAACACTTACAGGACCATTAATAAACATTGATTTGAACGCTCGCCACCAGCGGCTCCCATAATCCACTGCAAACGGCTGCAGCACAAACTGCCAGCGGGGGGGTTTTGAGGAGGATTACCGGTGGACGACGGACGCGAGAGGCATTGATCACGCCGCAGGAGGGGGTGGGGGCTTTCTCAGGTTGTCATGGTGATAGTTAACTTCCTCCTTATTGGTTAAAATCGGACATGCACACACTCCTGTTTGTGGAAGGAAATGTGGACACACACACCTTCAGCGTTTGGTGAAAACACCCCGCGGAGTGACTTCCTGTGACACCAGGAAGTGATGTCACGGCGGTGACGCCATGCTCCAGACGGTGACAGGATTTTTATCGTGACTTCCTGGAAAAGTTGTGACGATGGCGTCCCAGTTTGTTCTTAGCTACAAGCCGCTAACTGCTACTTGTCTTTACACAGATGTAGGTCTGATGCTACTTCCTGCGCGTTACGCCCTTGATGACATCACAGCTGTCCGTCGGGGGTCACCTTTAGACGTTCCTCTAACGTTCCACCCAGATAGCGAATGGAGAATACGGAGAACAAAACAGCTAATCCCAACCCATTTAGCCCCAGATTTAGCCCGGCGGATCCAGGGCCGCTAAGCTCGGGCCCTTGAACCGCGACCCCAAGGAACAAACCCAGGAGCCATCGGAGGAAACCAGGCTGGGGTTTTTGTCCCTGGATTAGTTCCCTGAAGGTCTTTGTGTTTGTCGACGTGAACGGAGCCTCCATAACCAAATAAGATTAAGATCCCAATCTGAGGCGGCGCTACGCTAAAACGATAAGGCTAATGAGAGTGGCCGGCGCTAGCACTCACCTCCTGTCATCTAGTCCCCGCTCTGTTTTACTTATCGCGATTTATCGGACGCCTTTTGCATTTTTTAGCAGAGACTTTACGACTTTAATGAAGAAAAGCCGCATAATTAGACAGATTTAGAGCATTTATTAGCTTGATCCTCATGGAGGGTTCCCGTCCCGCTCAAATCAACGTCTGGGGATAACGCCGTCACAAAGCGCAAATCTCCCAGAAGCCCTTGGACACGGCTGTAAAGCCTTGTCGCCTTGTCGTCGGACGTTTTTCCTCCCTGTTTGCTTTAGATAACAAATCTGAGTTGACCCTGAGGGTTAGGGGAGCATTACAAATTATTCCCAGTTTTAATAAGTCTGTCTTAAGCCTGGGATCACTCCTCAAAAAGAAAGAAAGAAAAAGGGGGGAGGGCGAGAAGAAAGGGATCGCAGAGGAAAAGAAATGTCTTAAACCCTGTGATCACAGGCAGCTTTTCTTGTTTGTTATCCCTCCGTTTTACCTTTAATCCAATACTTGCTAATCCAATTTGTCCTTCAGGCTCCCGCCCTAACTTCTCCTCATCTCATGGCTTTCCCGGAGCCAACGGACGCTCCTCATTTGTCCCGTCGGAACAAACCGCGATTTTCTGGAAGTACATAAAAAGAGGTTCTGAGACCCCCTGAAAAAAAGGGCGATGTTGGGTTCGTTGGCTGCTGGTGATGCAGGAATAAAAACTGTTCGGTACAAGTTTTGGGCAGCTCCAGGCTGAATATGCATGAATCAGATCCCGGACCGCTGCCCGCTGAAGGGGAATATCAGCAGCACAAAGGGATTGATTTAATTACTTGGAGTGGGCCTTGCTTTGGAGTCGCCTTGTTAGCAGCGAGAGAAAGGGCCGGCCGTATCCTTGTGCTGTTTTGGTGAGGGGGTGGCGGTTGCAGATGGTGGGGGCACGGAGGTAGTGGAGCTTCTTAAGTCACCACAACTAATCCTCGGGGTATAATAAAGCTCTGCTGATTGAAAGGATCGCCATTGATTGGGGGGAAAATGGACATTCCGCTTTGGACGTCGGTCCGACCGGTAAACCGTGACGACTCCCAACTCCTAAGACAACTGAAGAGGAAGAGATACGTTCATAGAATCTGATTTATGGGTTATTTCCTGTTCTGGTTGAGCGTCTTCCTCTGGTGGTCAATCGAGAACATTTGGTGGAGACTTTAAGGGTTAACAAGAGTCTAGAATTCCTTTTATTGATCTATTCTACCTCTGATCAAGGGTGAGTTTGGTCCATATTTTCATATTTGACAGACCTAGCCTAGCCCATCCCATAACCCCGTAGGGTCGTTGGGGCACCACAGACGACCTGTGGTTGTCATCATATGATGAGTCTTGGGAAATCTGAAGGACCGCCGTCGGTAAAGTTCATCTCTGCTGCCCTCGGCGGCGTTGGGTCTTTGTGTGACCGCCATGAAAGATTCAAGGGTCTTTAGAGGAAAACAAAGCACTCGAGGTATTCTGAAGGGGGGAGTCGACTCCAAAGCGGAGCTCACCTGATCCCTGAGAGGTGTTTTCATCAAAAGAGAGTCTTCCCACCGCGGAGACCAGACAATAAGCCCGGCCGAGTGGATTCTAGAGCCTTGTGCTCGACGGGCCCCGGTGACAACGGGGCCCTTAATCATCTCCCCACAAAAGCCAAAAGGCATCATCCTATTAAGCAGTGTCCCTGGCCGCTAATACCAGCGACTACCCAGGGCCCTTTCTGAGGGCGCCGCGCTATTAAAGCGCCTCAGAAGCGAGCAGCGGGAACCCGGCCGTCCAACCTTTCATCTGGGCGCCTGTTGTTTGGCCGCCATAGTCCGGCCCGGCTCAAGATGTTCGTGATCTCATTACGGGGGTTGTGAGAAATCTGAGCATCCCTGCCTCCCCCCCTCCCCCCAACCCACGATTTTTCCTGCGTCCCACCCCCATCCCAGGCTGTAAA
Source organism: Antennarius maculatus (assembly GCA_013358685.1). Classification (NCBI taxonomy): domain Eukaryota; kingdom Metazoa; phylum Chordata; class Actinopteri; order Lophiiformes; family Antennariidae; genus Antennarius; species Antennarius maculatus. Next base: position 380,349 of record CM023612.1, on the reverse strand, counting down.
TTGAGTTTTACTTGGGGTTGACAAATATACCATTTTCCTGAAAAGTTTACTCGTCCACACCCCCTGCGGCAGATTCCCTTTTCTTTACGGTGGGGGTTGGGGGACGCTGAATGGGCGGCCAGGTTGAAAAGCGAAGAGCCCCCCCACATCCCCGCCTCTGGCGTCACAAGAAAACGTTCAGATTTCTCATTTAGTTGTCTTTATGCCACGAGCGCCATGCGGTCCTTGAAGGTGATGAAAACATGGGAAGCACCGAGGGAGGGGGGGTCAGAGCCGCCTCATTAGCATTGCTCACAACTGGAGTGGGGGTGGGGTGGGGTGGTGGAGTGGCGGGCCGGGCCGGGCCCAAGACGGCCACCGCCGCCGCCACCGCCGCCCTCTTTGTGCCTTTGTGTTCATTCAGGATCTGTTGGGCTCCTCGGCGAGAAGCAGCCAAGAGGATCATGGGAAAAGACGATTTTCGGAGCAAAATTTTTCGGAACAAAATTGAGAAACACGCAATGAAACTCGACTCTCATGAAAATGAACCACTCCCGGCTGGTCACATGACCTCCACCTCAACTCGTGCTACGAGGAACCGGAACCGGTCGTCGCGACGTTCCATCGATAAACCGATTGGACAGAAACTCTACAGGTCAAACCTGGTGGTTTATGTTTGTTTGTTTGTGTGTTTTATTGTGAAATGTACTTCCTGTTCATTGGTGCGGTGGGGGTGGGTCCACCCGCCGACGGGTTTCATGTCTTTGACTCCGACAGTGGAGGTCGCCTCGGCGCCGCCGGCCCGCTTTCATCTCCATCCAGCCTCACACTGATGCGGTTACCCACGGCAACACCTTGGACCCACCCACAACAACCGCTGCCTTCAAGGTCACCTCCATCCGATCACCGGCGTAATCCTCCCCCCCAGTATGGAAGATTTACTGGCAGCGTTCAGCAACGAGGGGTTAAATTTACAACGTAAAAAGTCCCCTTGTTGTCACGGCGACAGAGAGGGTGGCGGTCAGGAGTGATGTCACGAGATGTGGGAGGCGACCTCACCATCAATCAAACAGATCAGTTCCACGAGAGCCGTGTGTGTGTGTGTTTAGGAAGGGGAGGAGCTTATTAGCCCGTGGTGACGACGGCTGATGGACTGATTAATTCAGTTTAAGTTAAAGTTGCTGAGTCGTGATTGATGAAACATTTTAACGCGTTTTCGCCACGTTTTCCGATTTCGCTCCATTTTTCCCCTTAAAGAAGGCGGAGCCTGAGATCGACGCCACAGGAGGGGGGAGCCCCCCCAGCAACCAATCACTGAACTGATGGATGATTGTGAACCAATGACTCGGACCTGACGCCAGCTAATCGCCATAAAAATATATGTTTGATCAGTAAATAAATGTTTTAACTGTCACAATCAATCAAATCCATTGATAATCAATAACATCAGTTCAAATGGAATCAGACAGCGTGAATCTGTGATCAATTCCAACTGATTCGTGAAAACTTCTAGTTGCCTTCCTGCTGGCTGTGACAGCAGTAGCTTAATGTTAGCATTAGCATTAGCATTAGCACCCTGGACCATGAATAACATCTTCCTGTTGGATTACAGACGATCGTTGAAGTGGACTGAGATCAAAGTGGAAACTGTTTGATGACATCACTAACATGAGGCTCCGCCCACCTCTTTCTTCCTTACGTTCGATCGTAGCTTCTCTTTTTTCTTTTCCCTCTCGTCGCGTTTGCGAACAAAAATCCCGAAAACCCTCCGGAATCCGTCATTAGCGCGGCGGCGGCGGCCGTTCTTACATTAGCGGCGTGGTTATCGGCGCACCCAGCCGTACGACGGCGGTTCACTCCCCCCCCCCCCCCCTTGAGCACAAAGACTCGACTTGTTCTACATTTACAGAATCATTTAACTTCTTTAATTATTCTTTAAAATTACAATTGCTAATCGCGGCGCGGCGGCGGCGGCCGCCATGCGTGGCCTGGAAAGGAGCAACACTTTTAATGATTACCTTCACGTCGGACCGGACTAATCTCTGGGTGCGGGGCGAGTGGGGGGACCAGATGTTGCAGAACGAACCCCCAATCGGGCTTGAAGTAGAGAAAGGGGGCCGGGCGGGGGGCGGGAATAAATTAATGTCTAATTTCTCAGTCTTTGATGGAATTAGCTCTCTGCTGTTTGGCGTTTTGAATGTCCAGGCGTCCCCCCCCCGGCCCCTCCCTCGGTGACGGTTCAGGGCCACCCAGAGGAGACGAGCGATGCACAACCGACGCGTAATCCCTCTGTTCATCTGGGCGCCGCGGCGCGGCCCCCCAGCCTCCGCCCCCATTATCCCCCCCCCCCGGATTTAAGGCCAACTTTCATTTACGGGCCGGCCTCCTCTCTCTGTCCCGGCGCTGAGCTCAGGGCGCCCCCCTCCCCGAGCCTCTGTCCCAGCATTACCCCATTAGCATAGAGCAACAATGCATGTTGCCGGGGCGGCGGCAGGACGGCCCGCTCAGGACGGGACCAGAAGAATGAGACCCTGGGGGGGGGGGGTGTCGGGGAGGGCAGCACCTGCGTAATGTCCACACCCCCCCCACACCCCACACCCCCCCTTGGCTGCTGCAGACATCTGGACCCAAACGGGACCAGAAACACGTCAGCTGGTGGTTTTAAAGATGGCCGCCGTCGTGACGGTCGGGGGGGGGGGGAATTAAAATATTTAATTTCATGAACTCAACTTTGTCAAAAATGTAGTTTTCTTTAATTTTCTTTTTTTTAATTTTCTTCAGAATTTGTCTTTGATTGGAGAGAAATTGAGGGAAATTCTGAACCGTTGCTTCATCGTTAATAAATAATCAATGGAATCTGAATCTTATTGTTTAAATTTAAATTCTGGGAACATTAAATGAATTAAATTTAAATTTATTATAAGAAACCTAAAGACTCCTCTGGTGTCTCACTGCCCATCAACACACACAAAAAACATGAAAACATATTTACAGTCACATGACTGAATTTATTCCCAGACGTTCCCACAGGCCTGATTTTGTTCTAATATCTAATATAATAATAATAATAATAATAATATTATTATTATTATAATATTATTATAATAATAATATTATTAATAATAATAATATTAGATATTATTACACCCCCCCATTAGCGGGGCCCTTTTGGCCCCCTGGGGCCCCGTCAGAACACCGGGGGTGTCATATCGCCCAACAGGGTCACACATTAGTGTAATGAATCAATCTGCTGCTGATGGCTCCACGCCATCAGAGGGGGGGGGGGCGGCGGCGGCAGCGAGAGACTCCAGCTGGAGGCCGACGCCCCCTGATCCATACCAGACCAACCAGCACACAGTGGGAGGAGTTCTTCCTCTTCATTAGAGACGTAACGCACAGGTGATCAATTGTCGATCAATGTGATCGGCTATCAGGACAGAGTTAGGATGATCAATAACGTGACGGTTTAGTCGTGGAATAAAACTGGATGTTCATTGGCTGCAAGTCATGTGATCAATACTTGATTAATAGAAGTTAAACTGAAAGAAAAAACTAGATTTGGGGCTCCAGAAGCTGATCGATCACTTGTGATCGGTGTTCTCTGCTTCATCAATACCATCAGACTGAGCTGATCAATAGTTCTGAACGTCAGGCGTTCACTTCCTGTCTGACTTCCTGTTCGTCAAACCTCCAGACTTCCTGTCATCACATCAACTTCATTTACGACTATTAATCAATGCTGGTCGTCATGACGATATCAACAGGGGGGGGTGTTAAAGTTTAAAAACCAGCCTGAGGTCAACAAATCTTCAGCCAATGAGAGACAAGGAGCTGCGTTGACTCCGCCTCCATTTGCCTCTTTTATTCTGAAACTCCAAAAGTCTGTCCGATAACACCACCTGCCCCCCCCGCCCCCCCGCCCCAACCAAAACCCAACCAATGCTTTTTATCTGCAGACTGTCAGACAATGCCTGAGGATCCGTCGCCTAATCCCTCCAGACCCCCCCTGACCCCCCGACCCCCCCCCCCATTTATCCCACTGTTCAAGAATGTTTGAAAAGGCGACACCAAAACTAAAAAAAAAAAAGCTGTGGGCGGGGGGGAGGGGGGGCAAACATCTGGGATCGGGGGGGGGGGCAAATAAAGAAACAAATGACATCACAGATTTAATTCTTTAAGGACCAAGATTTCAAAATGTGACGATTTATGAAAAAAAAATTGTTTATATTTTTAAATTTTAGTTTTAGTCGGTTTTATTCTGCATTTTTAATTAATATGAATAAATTTGATTTTTAAAATTAAATTTGTACACTTTTGCATCAATAACCTGCATTATAAAAAAAAAAAAAAACAACCATAACAAATCTGTGTCGATTTTAAAATGTTCAATCATTTCAAATATTTCAAATTTTTAATTTACATTGTTTTGTTTTTTTTAATTTTATAGCTACTAACTGTACAAAACTCCTTCATGATGAGTTGGTTGAGAACCCTCAGAAAAAAAAAAAAAAAGAAAGAAAAAAGGACCTTTTCGGAAGTGGAGGCGTTGTTAGCGTTAGCGTTAGCGGGTATTACGCTTTAAACACTTTATTCGTCCCGTCGCTGTGAAAGATTAGACGAGTTATCCCATCAAAGTGGAGCAAAATCTCCATTCTTGTGTCTTTAATCCGGCGCTCGGAGGTCAAGATGACGGCGGCGCCGCTCACACGGCTGGGCCGGCTGTAATCTGGCTGGACTTACATTAATTAAATGCTAATCTCCTTTAGCGCCGCGTTGCTAAAGAAGCGGTCTGATGTAATATACTTGAGGCGTTTGTTTCGACGCCAGCAGACTCATCAAAAGGACACAGATCGGGGTGCGTTTGATTTCCACACCAGGACGCGCTGACCAGAAGGTTCCACGCCGGGCGGTTCATTCAGGCTCCGATCCGGGCCTCCCCACGTCTCCATGGTAACGCATTCAGTCATATTAACGACACGAGGTCGTTAATGTTGAATTGCATCATTGAAACGACGTCACGCCCACCTTTTGATGTCATCGCTTTACAACGACCTGATTGGATGGACGATCAGAACCGCTCGGTAACGCCGACAGAAGTATTTATGCTAATTAGTTTTTAACCGTAAACAATGAAAATAAACAAAATGTGATTTTACACATTCATTCTATATTTATCTTCTATATTTATTCAATATTCTATATTTATGTAGATTTTATTTATTATTTCACTGTTTTTGTGGGGGAAAAAAATCCTCCTGAGATTTAAGAATGTGAGGAAAAAATGTTAATCAAATAAAACCTTTGGGTTCCTGTTAAACTCAAATAATTTAATTTTTAATTTTAGGTTCTGTAACGTTTCCGTAATGGAGCCACTGGAGCTGCAGAGATCCTCCACATTCTCTTCTGAAGTTTAAGCCACGCCCCCACGCCCCTCTCCCACCCCCCCCCCCCCCTCACAAATCAATTTCACACATGATCGCAACCCCGACCCCCGGCCCCTCCCCTCCAATTAAGCGTGTGCATTAGCACTAGCATTAGCATACACATGATATCTGTGAGCGGTGCAGGACAGCAGGCGGGCCGGACACCGATTAACCCCCCCGGCCGCAGCACAGAGGCATGCTGGGAAACTCCCCGACCTCCAGCGAGGAGAGACTGCTGATGTCAGCCAGACGGCTTCAGGCCACCAGGACCGCCGTGATTGGCTGAGAGACCAGTGATTAGGGTCACATGACCCTTTCAACCTTTCGCTTTTAATTTGGCTGCACGTGATTGGCTGGTTTCACTGCTGCTTCATTCATAGACTCACTTTCAGGCGGGGGGGGTGGGGGCTTCCTCACAGCTTGAGGCGGAGTCTGGACTGGGACCAGCAGGCTAACGCTGAAGCTAGCAGGATGCTGATTGGCCGTTAGCTGCAAGAACCAATCAGGTCTCACTGGAGGGCGGTTCCCTTTGAAAAGCAACACCACAGAAGGTAATAGATAACGGATAATCGATAATTGATCGACAGATGACTGTTAAAGGCACCGCCCCTCCAGGCGGGCCTGACTCCGCCTTCCTTCAGACATCAAAGCTAAGGAGCTAATCAGGTGCTAATCCCAGATACACACTCGTGTCTTATCTCATCTCTGCTCTCCAGACGGGGGCCTGGATCAGGTGGCGGGTGGGGGGCAGGGGGCAGGGGGCGGGGCAGCCAGACAGGAAATAAACCTGGGGCGCCATCCTTTTCCTCTATGCCCCCCCCCCATGAGTTAGAGGTCACAGGAATTACCCCGTGTCCAGCCGTGATCCTGTGGCGTAGCGGGCAGACAGGACGCTACGCCCCGCCTGATGGTTCGATCTGCCGGGGGGGGGCGGACCCCTCCGGCCCGTCCAATCGGCTGGACCAGAACACCGACCGATGGGGCGGCACAGAACACCCCCACGCCCGGCCGGCGTGGCCCCCAGGTCCCCACAAAACTACATGGACTCATGGGGGGCAGATTCCACAACACGTGGGGGGGTCCTGCCTCTGATTTCATCAGCTGCCGCCCCCCCCACTTGTGTATTTGGTCTGTTAGCTGCTGATTAGACTCTGATGCTAACACCCTGCATTAGATGCTGATGCTAACCTGATGCTAACACCCTACATTAGTCGCTGATGCTAACACCCTGCATTAGATGCTGATGCTAACCTGATGCTAACACCCTACATTAGTCGCTGATGCTAACACCCTGCATTAGATGCTGATGCTAACCTGATGCTAACACCCTACATTAGTCGCTGATGCTAACACCCTGCATTAGATGCTGATGCTAACCTGATGCTAACACCTTACATTAGTCGCTGATGCTAACACCCTACATTAGATGCTGATGCTAACCTGATGCTAACACCCTACATTAGTCGCTGATGCTAACACCCTACATTAGATGCTGATGCTTACCTGATGCTAACACCCTACATTAGTCGCTGATGCTAACACCCTACATTAGATGCTGATGCTAACACCCTACATTAGATGCTGATGATAACCTGATGCTAACACCCTACATTAGCTGCTGTTGGTAACACCCTGTATTAGCTCCTGATGCTAACACCCTGCATTAGATGCTGATAACACCCTGCATTAGATGCTGATGCTAACCTGATGCTAATACCCTACATTAGATGCTGATAACACCCTACATTAGCTGCTGTTGCCAACACCCTACATTAGCTGCTGTTGCTAACACCCTGTATTAGCTCCTGATGCTAACACCCTGCATTAGATGCTGATAACACCCTGCATTAGATGCTGATGCTAACCTGATGCTAATACCCTACATTAGATGCTGATGATAACACCCTACATTAGCTACTGTTGCCAACACCCTACATTAGCTGCTGTTGCTAACACCCTGCATTAGATGCTGATAACACCCTGCATTAGATGCTGATGCTAACACCCTACATTAGCTGCTGTTGCTAACACCCTGCATTAGATGCTGATGCTAACACCCTACATTAGCTGCTGTTGCTAACACACTGTATTTGCTCCTGATGCTAACACCCTACATTAGATGCTAAGCTAGGTGTAGCCACGTGTTGCTGGGATCAGGTGTCTCACCTGCTGGGTCTTTGGGCTCCAGTGTGTCGCGTCTGAAGGAAGTGAACACGCGTGTTGACAGAAGCACACGGAATCCACCCATTTGACGAACATGTAACCCCCCCACACACACACCATCCTGTGCAGGAGGCGTTTGAAGCGCTGACACTTCAAACGGGTTCTTGAGCCGCTGCCCGCCCTCCGACTGGGAGGTCACCCCCAAGGCCCCGCCCTGAAGGGGGGGCGAGGGGTGTCTGTCATTGGTGAAAATCAAACAGATACCAATGAAAGCAATTCTAACCAGCCAATAATCAGAGGAGGCTCAGCTGGAGCCCCGCCCCCCTGAGGAGCAGATGCTAACGGTCGCTAGCAAAACACTGATGGTCAGGAAACGGACCGGTACCGACTGACTGGTACCGGTCTGTGGGTCAGCCGGTCTGTGGGTCTGTCTGTAGGCCAGTCGGTTTGTCAAGTCAAGGCCCGAGGGCCGGATTCGGCCCTTGGCTGAGTCATCTCTGGCCCCCCGGATGTTATGTGATTACTATTGGAGTTTGAGGTTTTACGACTCATTGACATTTCCTGCTAGCTTGTTGATGCAGCTTCAGATCCTGATCCAACTCCCTTCAGTTAAAACCGTTGGGCGGTGGAACACATACCAGGGTTCATGTGCTCACCGGGAACCGGTGCAGCCTGACCCTCCTGCCTGGATTTTGTCAAATCTTCACGTCAAACCCGTCCGTGAAGGAACATGGCATCCCATTGTCGCCTCAAACACATGCTAAGCTCCCAGTTATGCGTTGTCCCGCAGCACCTGGCGCTGACTTCACACGCCGGTGGTTTGGAGCCGTGACACGGTCACGCCCGGCTGGAGCAGCAGCATGACGAGGGCGCGCCACATCAGAGAGCGCTGGCGCAGGAGGCCGCTCCAGGACAAGGGCTGCAATTAGTACGCCACGCCAAGGGCGCGAGTGATGAGTTAGCCCAAGCTAACTCTCGTTCGGTGCAGGTGCAGCATGCTGAGGACTCTTTACAGTCTGCCTACCGGGGGGATTCTTCAACACTATCAACCGGTCATTGACTTCAGGAGGGACAGACCCAGACCTAGACCAGTTCTGATTGGTTCTGACCTATAAATATCTTGGGCTGTGGCTGGACAACAAGCTGGACTGGACCAGCAACACGAGGCAGCTGTACCTGAAAGCACAGACACGATGTACCTGAGGGCATTCAGCATCTGCAGGAAGCGCCAGTAGATGTTCAACCAGTCTGTGGTCACCAGCATCCAACAAGACCCTGTGGTGGAGCCTGCCTACCTACAGTACCTACCCTACTACCTACCCTACCTATCTACGCACCTACATACCTACCTACCTACACCACCTACCTACCCTACATACCCACCCTACCTACCTACCCATGCTCAGCTTCATTTAGCGAGACATTCAGGTGGTCTGGAGTTGTAGAATTGACTTTTAAACAAGAATTTAGCAACAATGCTACAGAGAATGACAGGCAGACAGACAGACAGACAGACAGACAGACAGACAGACACAGACAGACAGACAGACACAGACAGACAGACAGACAGACAGACAGACAGACAGACAGACAGACACAGACAGACAGACAGACAGACACAGACAGACAGACAGACAGACAGACAGACAGACAGACAGACAGACAGACACAGACAGACAGACAGACAGACAGACAGACAGACAGACAGACAGACAGACAGACACAGACAGACAGACAGACAGACAGGCAGACAGGCAGAGATCTCATTGAATAGATGGACCTTAAGGCGAGCAGGAAGTGATGACATCATGTTATACGTCTCAGGTGTACAGAGGTAAACAAACAAACAAACAAACAAGCAAACACCGGACCCTGAACATGTTCAGATCAACAGGTGACGTCATGTCAAACACTCCTGCTGTGCTCCCCGTCTGCATCAGCAGCATCAGCTGCCCTCTGGCGCCCCCTGTTGGTCACCTCCAAACACCCCAAACAGGGTAAACGATCATCAATCGATCGATCTATCGATCAATAAATGGTCCTGCTTAGTGGAGCAGCTTCTGGCCTGGGGGTGGTGAAGCAGGCGGAGCCAGATGCCCCCCCACCCCAGCAGGAAGGTGGGGGCATCATGGGTGATGGAAGCTGCTGGAGAAACCCTTCAAACCACCAGGCATCAGCAGCCAATCAGACGGCAGCATGCGGCGAGCAATGACCTCATCATCGTAGTGTTCATGGATGACTGGGCGCCGGCCGGAGCGATCTGATTGGATTACAGGAAATTCATTCTGTTATTGAAGGAGTGACTTCAAAAGCCAGTTAGACAAGCAGAGGTCGTCGGTCAGGAAGCCCCGCCCACAACCAGCAGCAATGTCAAAGATGGGGGCGGGGCATCTGACTTTAAACGAGTCAGAAGCTCGCTGGACTGGTGGGCGTGGTTCAGAATCAATCATCCAATCAGAGACTCCCTGAACTCTTCAGGACCTGGAACCGAACCCGACCCGTGCCCCCCCCCACGAACCCGACCCGGCAAGAAAAGGTCTTCCCGTATCTTTAATTAAAATGTGATAACTGGCGCCGCTCCGTGGGGGCGGGGCCAGGGCCTCCCGGGCCAGAGGTGCAGTGTGGGTATCCCCCCCCCCGCCGCCTTCAGCCCCTGGAGCTGGGCCGCTCTGGGCTGGGGGGCCACACACCTGCGCCGGCACCGGGGCCGGATAAACCCGGATTAAGCTCGAGTTACCGGCTCTATCGCCGCCGTGTCATCCGAACCCCCCCGGCCGCCGCGCGGCGGACAAAGCGCCTTTTGGACCGTCGTGATAAACGCCATCAGCTCCCGGACATCAAACAAGGAGGATTATGGGATTTTCTGGCCAGGACTAGATGGAAGGTGGGGGGGGGGGTTGACCACGCCGCAATTTGTTTCCCTTTCTACGACGTTTTGCAGGCTCCTCCCCCTTTTTGCAGATTCCTCACAGAGGGAGGGGGACACACACACACACATCCAGGTGATGCAGAGGCCCCGCCCTGAATGAAAGGAACCATAAGTCATCCTGAACTGGAGGTCAAAGGTTGGCGGCTGCTAATCCCTGTAACCCTATAATAATCCTCAGCCCCCCCCCCCCTTGTTTTGGCTGTAAGCGATCACCAATCAGTTTTTAGGAGGGGTGGGGCCTCGACCACAGCTGGGCGAAGCCCAGTGGCGACTATTGCCGTGCTGATGTTTTATGGCATGGGGTCCGCCATCATGAACACACACACACACACACACACACACACACACACACACACACACACACACACACACACACACACACCCCTCCATTATAGGAATCACAGATGACCTTTGCATGAATAAAGTCATGGAGGATTAAAGCAGGAGGTGTGTGTGTGTGTGTGTGTGTGTGTGTGTGTGTGTGTGTGTGTGTGTGTGTGTGTGTGTGTGTGTGTGTGTGTTTCTCACATCACAACAGGAAACCAGACCGGACTGCCTTAAACAGCCTCTGGTTGTGGTCTGGTTTCCTTTAAGGCGGTCTGACTTCCTTTAAGGTGGTCTGGATTCCTTTAAGGCGGTCTGACTTCCTTTAAGGCGGTCTGACTTCCTTTAAGGCGGTCTGGTTTCCTTTAAGGCGGTCTGACTTCCTTTAAGGCGGTCGGTCTTCCTTTAAGGCGGTCTGACTTCCTTTAAGGCGGTCTGTCTTCCTTTAAGGCGGTCTGACTTCCTTTAAGGCGGTCGGTCTTCCTTTAAGGCGGTCGGTCTTCCTTTAAGGCGGTCGGTCTTCCTTTAAGGCGGTCTGACTTCCTTTAAGGCGGTCTGTCTTCCTTTAAGGCGGTCTGACTTCCTTTAAGGCGGTCGGTCTTCCTTTAAGGCGGTCTGACTTCCTTTAAGGCGGTCTGTCTTCCTTTAAGGCGGTCTGACTTCCTTTAAGGCGGTCGGTCTTCCTTTAAGGCGGTCTGGTTTCCTGTGTGGTGGCGGCGTTTCATTGGACGCCGTGCCTCAGAAGAACCTCCTTATCGTCCGATCATCTCGGGTTCTGCGGGGGACGGCTGGTGTCACTCACGAGGGTCCGGCCTGCAGGAACACGCCCGGGGGAGGGAACCCTCACAGAAGAATCAAACAACCCTGGGCCGCTCTTTACCCAGCATGCATCTGTCCGTCAGGCTGCAGGACAAAGACGCTCTGATGATGGTGGGACCGGACTGTAAACGCTGATCTACACCTGAGGGGGGGTTAGGCTTAGAGGAGAAACACGGCCCCCCCAGGATGAACCGGATACAGCAGCTGTGGCATCCTGCTGACCACGCCCCTGCTGACCACGCCCCTGCTGACCACGCCCCTGCTGACCACGCCCCTGCTGACCACGCCCTGTCTTTCAGCCCAGGATGAAACGACTGACTAATGGAAAAATAAATCGCTGGGGGGTCGAATGAAACACGATGGAACTGGTTCCTGATGAAGCCATTAAACACCGATAGGATTACTGGGGGGGGGCCCAGGTCAGGTCAGCGTTTCTGAGAGCCACCGGGAAAATCGACGTTTTCATTTAAACTGAATGTGGAAACCCACTCGGGGTGTTTTTGTTTTTGGGGTGGGGGGGGGTCATGTTGAGCTTTTTTTAAATTCAAAACTGAAAATCTTTATTTTGTTATTTCCAAATCAAATATATTTCCTGACTTTAGAAATGAACCGCGACCCCCCCCCCCCCCGTCGACCTGAACCCAGACCGGGTCCACGTTCACGTCAGGCGGGGGGGGGTAGAAGACTCAGACCAGGTGATGCCGTTTGTACCACTTTAACTGAACGACGTTTAAACATTGAACCAACAGAACCAGGTCCACTCGGGTGGGGGTGGGGGTGGGGGGTCCACCTCGGGGGGGGTCCATCTCGGGTTCAGGTCTTCAGCAGCGGGCTGAAGCGCAGCAGCGGCACGTCCACCACTGGCGGGCACTCCTTCACTTGGGACCAGCCCCCCCCGAGGCCCCGGGCCGGTGGGGGCGGCAGGTCGGCGTCGGCGGGGTTGGAGTAGTTCTCATTACGACCCGGGGGGGCGATGCTGCTGTCGCTGTGGCAGCGGACCAAGAACGCCCCCCGGTGGTGGCGGTGGTACAGCACGCCGGCCCCCCCCAGCAGCGTCAGGATGAGGGCGCTGAGCAGGAAGAACATCACATAGACGCCCTTGGCCCCCCCTGACATGCCGTCGTCGCAACCTGCAGGAAACAGGAAGTCAGCAGCTGGTTTCCTCTGGACCACAGGAAGTAGAATCACATGGTACCTGCAGTTGCCGCGGCGACGCAGAAGGTTCCCGCTGGTCCCAGACGGGAGTGATCCTGGAAGCCCCCCCTGCAGCGACATGAGTAAGACCCGAAGTGGTTCACGCAGTCCGCGTTAGCATCGCATTGCGCCAGGGGGGTCCCGCACTCGTTCACGTCTGCAACAGAGAGGCCCCCCCATCACAGACCAGACCCCCCATCACAGACCAGACCCCCACCAGACAGACCCCCCATCATGGACCAGACCCCCCATCACGGACCAGACCCCCCCATCACAGACCAGACGCCCCATCACGGACCAGACCCCCACCAGACAGACCCCGCATCACGGACCAGACCCCCCATCACAGACCGGACCCCTTATCACGGACCAGGCCCCCCATCACGGACAAAGACCCACACCAGACAGACCCCCTATCACGGACCAGACTCCCATCACAAACCAGGCCCCCACCAGACAGACCCCCCCCTCTCCCATCACTGGCTGGACCCCCCTGAAGTTCTCATCAGACCGTTGGCCTGGATTTTAAACCAAAAGGAACACCCATCCTGTGGGGGCGGGGCCTCTCCACTGGGGGTGGGGCCCCTCCCCTGGGGGTGGGGGGGACGGGTGCCTCCCTACCTGCGGTTGAGACAGAGGTGATGACGCCACTCCTGCTGCTTCCTCTGACGGCGGCGCCGACGAGTCGGTCCAGTGCCGAGTGGACGGTCCTGTGGCCCCTCAGGCCCCCGGGCCGATCCGGGGCCGAGGGCACCCCCCCAGGCCGATCCAGGGCCGAGGACATCCTGGGCCCCCACCCCCCCTGCAGCCAGAGGATGTAGAGCGCTCCTGAACTCAATCTGCAGACAGAGATCCTGGTGGGTCCCTGTCCAACTGGCAGGGGGGACCGGTTCCAGGCCACACCCACCTCTTGATCCTCTTAGAGGACAGGGACGGGGGGGGGTCCAGCACTGACAGCCGGTCACGGATCTGTATGAACAAACCAGGTCTCACCTCAAAGGGGGGCTGCTGGACCCCACCGGGGGGGACAGTCTCTGATCCACCTACCAGAGTCTTGACGGACAGCAGCAGAGACCTGGACAGGTTCTCCCAGGTCTGGTCTGGATCTGGACTGAAGTTCACCTCAACGGCCACTTCAAACACCTGATCTGTCAGGGGTCCGAGGTCAAGGGTCAGAGGTCAGGGGTCACCACGGCAGGACCAGAATCAGAACCATGGTGAGGCGTGGTTGACCCAGGAGAACCCAACAGGTACTCACCACCAGGAAGGTGCAGGTGCTCAGGATGGGTTCCTACGAGACAGATTTACCCGGGGAACTTGAATGCATCGCATTGAAAACCCATTACCGGACGAGAAGGAAGTGACAACATCAAATGGTATCCATTAACAGGAAACAGGAAGTAGTTTGGTCTGATGGGACCCTGAAGGCGTCGCCCACCAACCGGTTCTTAACTTTGCAACTAAATGTTAAGTTTTCTCTCTTCTTCTTTGACATATTTTGAATTTTGATCTGAGAAAATAAAATTTCAGGAATAAATTTCAATCCCCTCCCCTTAATCTGGCCCTCATCCAATCAGCGGTCAGATCAGAACATCATGAGACCAGAAGCAGACTCACTGTTCCCTCTGTGATCCGACGCCACCTCCATCCGGTCCTCAGCGTTCGTCAATCTCTCTGCATACATCTGGTGCGGCTCCGCCTCCTCCTGGGGCAGATCCGCCTCCTCCTGGGGCAGATCCGCCTCCTCCTGGGGCAGATCCGCCTCCTCCTGGGGCAGATCCGCCTCTTCTTGGGGCAGATCCGCCTTCTCCTGGTGCATATCTGCCTTCTCCTGGTGCAGAATTGCCCCTTTTTGGTGCAGATCCGCCCTCTCTTGGGGCAGATCCACCTCCTCCTGGTGCAGACCTGCCCCCATCTGAGTTGGATCTTCCTCCACATTTCTCCGTATGGCCGTTGGGGGGCGGGTCCGGGCTCTGGGGGCGTGACGTAGCGGGGCGACATCTGAGACCGGCGGTTCTAAAGGGCTCCCACTGGCACCTCTTCCTGCTGGAACCATGGGCCCGGCTGTGAGGGCGTGGTCGACACCCACCTGTAGGAAGACGGAGGCGGGTCAAACATGACTCAATAGCAGACTCACGCTAATTCGTGCTGGACTCACCTCTGCCGGCCCCTGGGGTCTCTCCGGGGGGGGCGAGGGTTCTTGGTAATAATCCAACGTGGGGTCAGAAGGTTCCTCCACAAGTCCAGGTGACGGATCCAAGTCCCTGTTCCTCTCTGAGTCCCCCTCTTGAGAGTTGTAGGCCACCGGAGGTCCGAAGGCCTGGTAGTGGCCGTGGAAGCCCCTGTACGGGGGGCTGGGCCGGCCCCCGATCAGAAGAACCACGTGCAGGGTGTCGGCGGAGGAGGTGTACGCCGCCTCACGCCAACACTTCTGCAGAATCCTGCGAGCCCTGAAGTGACCAGCAGGATCGTCCAGGTGGACCTGGTCCTGCTTGAGGTGGCAGGCGTGGGGGGGGGGTCAGGTCCTCCAGTTGGAGGTGGACCCTCTTCCCAGGATCCACCTGGATGGTCCAGTTACACCAGAGGGGCGGGTTGGAGCAGAGATAGTCCGGGGAGAAGAAGTCGCCGTCGTCACCCCGGAGGAGCCGGTGGCAGCTCCGCAGGGCAAAGAAGGCCCCGGGGCCCCCATCTGAGGAAGACCCAGACCCCCACCCCCACGAAGAAAAATCTGAACCCCCAAGAACCAGATCCAAACGCAACACGGTCCAGAGATGGTGTCACCTGACGGACCGCGATGCGTTCACTGACCGAAGACTGACGCCTCCAGATTCAGTTTAACAAACAAACAAACAAACAAACAAACAAACAAACCACCCACCTGGGAGCTCTTCTTCTCTGGTTTCCTACAAACACACAAACAATCCGTTACCGGCGGCAGGTGTCCAGCTCAGCCCAACAGGAAGTGCCTCACCTGAGTGCCGCCGCCGCCGCCGCTCCAGAACATCAGAACCAGCAGCAGAACCGGTTCAAACCGGAAACTGAAGCTTCTCAACATCTTCATACCGAAACTGCGTCTCACTGCTTCGACAGTTAAAGTCAGTTTGAGCCGCCGGCTTCCGTTAAAAAACAGCTGAGAATCATCAGCTGATTGGAGCCTCAATGACGTCATGTCGGGTGTGTCCACCAGGGGGCGGTGTCCGGATCCGCTCCGTCCTGACGTCAGTTCAGCAGAAACAAAACAATAAAATAATATGAAAGTAACAAAACAACAACCACGACAATAAATAATAATAATAATAGTAATAATATTATTAATAATAGTAATAATAATAATAGTAATAATACTATTAATAATTGTAATAATAATAATAGTAAAAATAATAGTAATGATAAGAATATTGATAATAATAATAGTAATATTAATAATATTAATAATAATAATAATAATAATAATAGTGTTTACTTCTCTACTTGTCTTTGACTCAATTTAAACATTAAAATATTAAAATTTATTGTCTCACACGATGAATAAAAATGACCTTTAAAAAATGGACTTTTGAACTAATTTCAGGATCTGAACTTTAATTTTTTTATTTTCTGTTTATCACTTTATATATTTGTGGTTTTTATTCCCTTTAAAGTTTTTCTGTCCATTTTTTCTTCCTTCAACATTTGTTTTGTCCCAAAAGAATCAATCAATCAATCAATAACTTAAACAATAACAGGGTCGTCTGGTTGTGATGGGGTCGATGTCTATCTGGTTTCCATGGTTACATGTCTCTGAGTATTTCTGGGTTTGTTTAAAAAGGATTTGTGTTTATTTCTGTTTGTATTTTATCTCTGTTGGAGTAAATTATGAATCGGGGCGTAAACCCGGCCGACGCCAAAGAATTAGAGAACAGATTCACTGAACAAACAAACAAACAAACAAACAAACAAACAAACAAACAAACAAACAGTCACTAGAAGCATTTATTTGTAGGAAAATAGATTTACTTTATAAACACCAATAAAAGCACAACACGTTTATTAACATGATAATCAATCACATCAGACCCCCCCCCCCCAAGTGTTGTTAATGAACCTGATCACCAATACTGATCACTGATCAATCACAGTTAGCTTCTCTTTCTCTCCTGTGCTAAGCTAACCTGCCAAACACCCTGTCCCCTGGGACCGCCCCCCCCCCCGGGACCGCCCCCTGGGACCGCCCCCTGGGACCGCCCCCTGGGACCGCCCCCTGGGACCGCCCCCTGGGACCGCCCCCTGGGACCGGCGTCAGCATAAAAACTAAAGCAGGAACTTACTGTCAACAAATGAAATAAACATTAAACGTCATTAAACGGTCAGGCCGATTAAACGATGGTAGATCAGCAGCACTGATGGATGAAGCTCCTGTTCACAGGACAATAAACAAACAATAAACAAACAATCAACAAACAATCAACATGAGGACAGCAAATCCTTCCACAGGTGTGTTCAGCTGCCTGGTCCAGGCTCCGCCCCCTACAGACGACAGGACGATGCTGGTGCTTTGAGTTCTTGTTGACAAACAAACAAAAACAAACAAATAAGCACACACAAAAATAAAAAAACAAACACACAAACAAAAACAAACAATAAACAAGCACGCAAACAACTACAGAAACAAACAAATAAACAAACAAATAAACAAGCACACAAACAAACAACCTCCCTTGCAGAGGAGCTGAATCGTTCGACGTGACGTAAACCCTGAGGGGGGGGGGGTCTTGGGATCTGACGGAACAAAGAGCCCCAGCGCCAGCTTGGGGGGGGGGGGGGTCACTGGCAGACCAGCTCGGGGTCTCGGACCCAGGGCCAGATGGCCAGCATCTCCTGGGGGGTGCGGCTGTGCACCAGCATCAGGTTGCGGTAGATGCAGGGCCGGTCCCGGTCCCGGTCCTCGATGTCGAAGGTCCTGAAGCCCCGGTGGCCCTGGGGGGCCAGGCCCAGCTTCTGGAGACACATCCCGGTGTAGACGTCGTCGATGGGGTACAGCACCACCCGCCGGGACGCCTCGGACAGGCGCAGCGCCAGGTCCCCGGACAACAGGTACCCCCCGCCTCCGGCGTAGGGCGGGTACCGCCCCACGAAGACGCTCTCCGGGATGAAGTACTTGAGCTTCTTGTCCCGGTGGGGGGCGGCGTCGCTGATGACGTCACCGACGAACAGATCCTTGGTCCGGCTCTCCGACACGTTCTCCAGGAAGTCCAGGACGCGGGGGGTGTTGACCAAGACGTCGTCGTCCCCCTTCAGGACGTAGCGGGCGTGGGGGCACCGGTGGCCGAACCACTCCAGGAAGAGGACGTCCTTCAGGGTGAGGTTGAAGAAGGTGTCCCGGTACCTCCAGAGGAGGACGTCCTTGTGGATCCGGGCCTCCTGGCGCAGGAGCCCCCGCAAGTCGGGGAAGTGGTCGCCCCCAAAGGTGTTCCCCAGCAGGAAGACTACGGCCACCGTCCGGTTGGCCACCACGCCGGCGCGCCCCCACGTCTCGCGGATGGCCTGGCGCCGGTCGAAGTGAGGCGTGAGCGACTTGACCGCCAGCAGGAGGAAGGGCGTGGCCTCACACACGCGGGGGGGGGTCGATCAGCAGGGGGTACTTCCTGCAGCGCATGTGCAACAGGAAGTCCTGGAAGAGCTGCGGCAGGACGTTGTAGTCCAGGATCTGTGTGGGGACCCTGTAGTCTGGCTCGCAGGGGTCCGGCGGACCCGTGTCGTTCAGCCAATCGGGGAGCTCGCCGGGGGGCGTGGCGGCGAGCGCGGCGGCGAACACGGGGTTGTGGAGGAAGTCCAGGTGCTGCTGCTCCTTGTTCCAGAACGACTGGCTCGCCACGTCCGGACGCCAGAACCTCCGCGACGGAACTCGGACCCGCTGACGGACGCTTTGGCTCCGCCTCACGTTCCACGCCAGGCCAATCAGGAGGAAGATGACGACGTTGAGCATCATCATCACACAGAACGCCACGCCCTTCCTGCGGACCCCCGGCATGTGGCCTCCCCTCTGCATCTGCAAGAGACGACAGGAAGAGTGAGGAACAAGACCAGCGTCACACTGGGGGGGTGGGGGGGTACGTACGGGGGGGCCCGGGTACAGCGGGGCGTTCGGGAACATCGGCGGATCCTGAACGCGGGACGGCGGCCGGTTCCACGCCAGACGGGACGCGTGTCTGTCTGTAATCCTGTCAGGACGCTCCCCCCCCAGCCCCTCCCCTTCCTCCCCCCTCCCTCGCTTACAGACAGGAGTCACACGCTTTCAATTGAGGCGTTCACATGACGCCGGTTTGCTGCAGCGTTCTTCTTCACAGGAAATGCAGCAGCCAGCGGCGGCGAGGAGGAACCGTCCAGTTTGGATCCATCCAGTTTGGTTTAATCCGGTTTGGGTCGATCCGGTTTGGATCCATCCGGTTTGGTTTAATCCGGTTTGGGTCGATCCGGTTTGGATCCATCCGGTTTGGTTTAATCCGGTTTGGGTCGATCCGGTTTGGATCGATCCGGTTTGGATCAATCCGGTTTGGGTCGATCCGGTTTGGATCAATCCGGTTTGGGTCGATCCGGTTTGGATCGATCCGGTTTGGATCGATCCGGTTTGGATCGATCCGGTTTGGTTTAATCCGGTTTGGGTCGATCCGGTTTGGATCAATCCGGTTTGGGTCGATCCGGTTTGGATCGATCCGGTTTGGATCCATCCGGTTTGGTTTAATCCGGTTTGGGTCGATCTGGTTTGGATCGATCCGGTTTGGATCAATCCGGTTTGGGTCGATCCGGTTTGGTTTAATCCGGTTTGGGTCGATCCGGTTTGGTTTAATCCGGTTTGGATCGATCCGGTTTGGGTCGATCCGGTTTGGTTTAATCCGGTTTGGATCGATCCGGTTTGGGTCGATCCGGTTTGGTTTAATCCGGTTTGGATCGATCCAGTTTGGGTCGATCCGGTTTGGTTTAATCCGGTTCGGTCCAAACAAAACTTTAAGGTTGTTTATACTGAACAACAAGGAAAAAAAACGACGACAGTCAAACTTCATCACCCACATTATTCTTTGGCCCCGCCCCCTCCACTGGCATTTCCTGTGACACCTGCGAGGGGGCGGGGCCAAAAGAAGGAGGCATTTAAACGACATGATGGTTCTGTGGAGCAACCCTGACCGTCCTCACGTGACCCTCACCATGTGACTTGTGACGAGGGTCATGTGACCTCCATCAGATTAAATAACGACAACCTGTCTGCGTCACAGGGTCACTGTGGAGGTCAAAGCTCAGGAAGGCAATAGGAACTGATTGACTTCACATACACTCACCCCGCCCCTTCGGGATGACGTCACACCGTAAACTTTACATTAATTCCTGACACCTGCACCGAGCTGAGGACAATCAATCGCGCTGATCGATCCATCCACGTGAGACTGACAGGTGCGCACGAGCTCGAACGGATCCTCCTGATCACCTGCAGAACCCATAATCGATTCGGCTGATCGTTACTTCCAGCGGACTCACCGTTAAACCGACAGCGGTGGCGGCGCGTTCACCGGGACCGACGCGTCCCTCTCAGGGAACTTTGACCCCCGTCCGAGCCCCGGTGACGTCAGAGGGTCCGTCAGTAGGAGTCACGATCGCTCACCGGCAGGCAGAAGGTGACCCCGTCGCGCGTGCCGCCGCCCACAGGTTGACTGCCGGACTCACCTGAGCCGCCTGTTGATTGGTTGCCTGCGGTATTACGTCATCACTTCGCCGATTCCCGGTGAAGAGGACCTGGGGGTCCAGACTCAATGAGGATGATGCGGGGGGCGGGGTCTGTCCCGCTCTGACGTCACAGCCGCCTCTGACCCTACAGACCCGCTGGTCCAGACAGGATGTGTCGTCACGAGGGCGGAGCCTACTGCTGGAGGTCATCTCTTCTTCTGTGGCGATGAAGAAACTTTATGACGACCAAAGTCTGAAGAAACTTTATTGTTCTGATCAGGCCACGCCCCCTCAGAGCCGAACACGTGCTCAGCTCTGACGGGGCGTGGCCTGATGTGTGTGCAGTGTGTGTTCACAGTAAATAGATGGTTTAACACACACACACACTAACATATTAAGCTCTTCTTTATTGTGTGTGTGTGTGTGGGGGGGGCAGATGGACAAACATCAACACACTCTTCGTCTCCTCGTCGCGTCTTAATTCTTGCCGGTCACCTGGCAGTGACCTCTGACCCCGGGCTGATCAGTCTGTCTGAAGCAGGTACAAGTGGGCGTGGCCTCAGACAGGCCGCCACCCCCCCCTTGACTTGAGTCTGAATAAACTTTCGTTTACGGCCTCGGTGGGCGGGGCCAGAGGCCGCCGTGGATCCATCCTGATCTCGCAGGAAGAGGTGTCCCCGTCAGGGTCCCGCCTCTCTGCTGCTGTGGACCAATCAGACGCCTTCGCTGCCGCGGGCGAGGCCGTCGATGCTGCGCCGCACATCGGCCATCGTCTTCAGCGCCTGGTTGACCTGAGCTTCACCGAACTCCAGACACACAAACTCCGAGTCCTGAGGGAGGGAGACCACATCAAGGGGGGGTCAGGGGTCAGAGGTCGTCCACCTGCACAGCCGTGTGGGCGGGGCCTGAGGGGCCGCTTTGATTGTCGTGGTCGTTCATCTGTTTAATACAAGATGAACTCTGCAGGACAGAATGATTGGACCAGCTGACCTCTGACCCCGCCCACACACACACACACACACACACACACACACACACACACACACGTAATCCATCGGGACGTCTAAACGTGGTTTTCCCTGATTGAGCATCAAGTGGATGAAAAGGGAGCGACGTGATTGGATGAAACCAATCAGCGATGATCCGACTCCAGATCGCCACTGGACGCGTCGGGTCAGCTGATCAGGATCAGAACAACAACAAACATCAACAAAGCAGCTGGAGAGGCTCTGATTGGCTGATGCTGTTGCCATGGAGATTTAAAACCTTGGTGATCAGCGTCCAATGGGGACTGATGGGGCCAGAGTTAGTGGGCGGACCCACCTGTCCGGTTCTGCCCAGCTCCAGCTCCATGAGGGCCACAGGGCCCCTGGGGGCCGCGTCCCCCCGGCTGGCGGCCGTCTGGAGGTCCACCCTCCAGGTGAGGCCCCTGAGGCTCGGCTCCCAGCGGCTCCCGGCCAGCAGGCTCTCCCTGACCCGCCCCCGCTGGCTCTTCCAGAAACGGGTGAGGGCGGCGGCCTGGTCGGCAGAGACTCCGCCCCCGCCCTGCCTCCTGGTCTGGGCCGTGAGGAACGCCTCCAGCTGGGCGTGGTCCATGTCAGCTGCGGCGATGGACTGGGGGGGCGGGGCGGGAGAGAATGAAGAGGGTGAGCTGAGCTTCACAAATCACGTGACCCCCCCCCCCTACTTTTTATTAAAATGAGCTTGTCCGTGATTGGCTGGCTGCACCTGAACAAACAGATGTTAATATCCTGGTTAAGGCGCTTACATAAAAATGTACAACTTTAAATTGTCTCAGTTTTTATTTTCAATAATTACATTTGATTATAAATGACCCTTTTGTTTGATTCCTCGTTGTTAATAAAGTTTCATCTGGCGCGGTGCTGCCCTCTGCTGGCGGCAGCTGGGACCGACAGGAAGGAACCCATCGATGGTTTTGATTGGTGATTGGTGATTCAATGACCGAATACATTAAAGAAAATGAAGAAGATTAAGGGGGAAGGGCACAATAATGATATTAACAACATTAACAATAACCCTACGGTTACAGTTTGTCCACAGCAGACGGACCGGGACGCGGCTAGCATTAGCATGTAGCTACGTCCTGACCTTCAGCAGGCCCCTCATCTTCTCGTGCAGAGCCCGGAACTCGTCCCGGGACACTTCCGGGTAGAACTCGCTCCTCAGCAGCTCCTCCGTGACGTCACCGTTCCCGTAGTAAACGCTCTGAGCGATGCCGTTCAGCAGGCCGCTCAGACACCTCGCCGCCTCTGCCTGCGCCATGTTGGTCTGCGGGCGGGGTCACGTGAGGCCCGCGAAATCACGTGTCCACTCGGCATTATGGGAGTTGTAGTTTTACGGCTCCATAAGTGAGTTTATGTCGTAACCGACGTGAGGTTAAACAGCCAGACAGTTTAACAGCAGTAAAAAAAACAGGCCAACAACGTAAATAAAAGAAAACAAATCAAAGTAAACAAATAAGTAAATAATCAATAAATAGATGGATAAACAAATAATCAATATTGCGATATTGCGATAATATATGATTTGTGTGTGTGCGTGTGTGTGTGTGTAATCTCCCCATCTATATATTTAAATAAGCTAACTTGAAAACATCACCCTGTCACGCTTTAACCCCACCCACTACCTGTCAATCAAGCACCCAACCAATCACGGCGCATCTGCCAGAAGGAATCACGTGAACAAGAGCTCCTGAGAGCATCGGAATCTAATAAACAGCTGTCACCACAAAAATACTCTATTTTCTGTTTAATGTCCATTGACATATGATGCAAACAAACTGTACATAAGAGAACAAACGTTTTCTTGTGTACAGCCGTGTACAGTTAGTATTGGTAATAGTAATAGTAACAGTAATATTTTATTAGAATGCGTATTAGTACTAGTTCTAGGACTAGTAATGGTCATGTTAGTAATGGTGTTGTCCATTTTAGGCCCAGACACAATGATCCAATTATCATCATCATCATCAGTTCTTCATGAGGTTGTCCTCTATCAAAGCAAGGGGGCGGAGCCTGATGATGTCACGGTTGTCTTGCAGCTCTAATTATCGTTCAACCTTTGGACGGATCTTCATGTACTGATTAATGTTTAATGGCAGGAATCAAATCTCAGCGTTGGGGTCGGAGTTCACAGGCGTGTCCAGTGATTCCAGACCCGTCTCTGACAGGGATTTTATTGTGTTTATGATGTGGAGGCTGTAGTGGTGGGCGGCACGGTGGCGCAGTGGGTAGCGCTGCCGCCGCACAACAAGGCGGTTCCGGGTCCGAGTCCCGCTCTGTGCGGAGTTTGCATGTTCTCCCCGTGTCTGCGTGGGTTCTCTCCGGGTACTCCGGCTTCCTCCTACCTCCAAAAACATGCGCTTCAGGTTCATTGGCCGGTCCCAAATTGCCCGTAGGAGTGTGTGTGTGTGGTTGTATGTCTTTGTGTGTGGCCCCATGGCGCACTGGCATCGCACCGGAGTGCGCCCTAAACCAGCTCCCCGTGACCCGCGGCGGCGGATACGGTGGCAGAAAATGAATGAAAGGTGGAGAGGAGGACTCTGAACAAACTGTTATCCATCATGGAGAACCCCGTCAAAATACAAGATGTCAATGATAATGTTGAAATCTATCAATTGATAGCAAAAGGTATTGATTACCAACACCCAGCCCTAATAGCTGCATTACTGTGTTACGCTGATGACTCACTTCTATAACTGACCCTTTTTCCAAATTAATATCTTCATGAGTCAATGTTATTATTGCATAAGATGTTTTTATATTCATGATTATTTTGTTAATCCTCCCATGTTTCTTTTTTCTAAAGTGCTATAAAGATGTTTATTTGCATTATTTAACTGAAAGGTGAAAGCAGACGATCTGGATGCTGGTGTAAACGGCAGATTAAATACTTCATTGATTTCGGGAACAATGACGGATTCTTCTTACTGGAGGAAAACTTGGGAGAGATCAAGCTGGCCAAGACAATTCCCCGTGGTGGAGAACAGGATTTTGGAGTTCCCTCTCTACATAACAGCCAGAGACGGTAGACTGAACAGCCCAACTCCGTGGAGACCTCCATCTCTGATGGGGTCCACAGCGACACTGCAGCGGTGCAGGTCCAGGTTGTCAATGAAAACAGACCCGTATTTACCTCAAGCTCCATCTTGAAGTCAGTCCCAGAGGACGCGCGGGTCGGATCCAACGTCACCATGGTTCCAGCCACAGACAAAGACAACAGCTTCAACCAGGACATCAGGTACTCCTTGAGAGGAGGACACCTGGACCTCCCTGCTGGTCCAGGTGTCTGACATCAATGATAACGCGCCCACGTTCTCCGAGGTCGAGTACCAGCAGCAGGTCTTCGAGACCGAGTCAGTGGGAGTAACCTTACTCACCTTCTCTGCCGTCGACCCCAATGAAGGCCCCAACGGTAAAGTTACTTACAGCATTGTCCACCAAAGCCCCCCATCAGATCCCGCCATGTTTGAGCTGGACTCCTCCAATGGGAGTCTGCGGTCCAGCCTCTGGACTACAGCGAGGTGCAGGAGTACAACCTGCTGGTTCGGGCTGCGGATGGAGAGGTTCCCTCTCCGATTGGGAACGGGTCTGTGCTGGTGAAGGTGAAGGACGTGAACAACAACCCAACCGTGTTCAGCAAGGAGAGCTACGACGTGGCCGTCCCTGAGAACCTGGCCAGCGGTGCCTCCATCCTGATCCTGGAGGTCACAGGGATGAGGTGATCCGGCTGTCAAGCGTCTGTGTAGGACCCGAGTCCTTTTGTGGTCAAGAACGAGATCCGGTCTCAACAGATGTTGTGTGTATCCGGTGGCGAGTATGAATAAATGAGCAGCCAACCCAGGAACAGATGTGGATTCTGGATCACACACAGAAGTGTGTGACTGCTGCCCCCCAGTGGGCAAATCAGATAAGACAGCTTTGGTTTTCAGAATCATGTAGAAAAATCTCCACATTTAGCATGAAAAGTACAGCGGTACCTCAATTTATGAAATCAATTGGTTCCGGAAGAAATTACATAAGTAGTAAATTTTGTAAGTAGAGACGCGTTTTCCATGAAAATGCCCTAATCCGTTCCAACCCCCCCAAAATTCAGACATAAATGTTTTATAAAGCATAAAAATGCATCAAAACATGGAACAAATACATGTTATAATTAGATTATTACACAATAAATGAGAGTTGTGTATAACGTAAAAAACAAAGAGTAAACAACATAAATGCTGGTCATTAACCTTTTAACTGCTGTCCTCATTGTTTTTTACCCTCTTTGGTTCATGCGCTCCTGCCTCACCATGAACAACAGAGTGAATTCCAGTCCTCCTTCTGAACTTCTCCAACCACCCACGCCATGCCTTAAACTCCTTAAACTTCCTTTAGTTTTAATAACGTGGTGATTGTAGATGCATTACGGCCATATTCTTTGGAGAGATCAACCAAACGCATCCCTTTTTCATGCTTTTCTATCATCTCTTGCTTTGTTTGTACGGACAAAAAAACTCTTTCCTACGTCTTTACTTTTCCTCTTTTCTCCGTCACTTTCTTGGGGTCCATAGTGAATACTCTAAGAGTTAATATATTTACGTTAAACTATCAGAACACCTCATGGGTCGAGGGCCGAATGACGAGGACGCTGCATAGACACCTATCTAGCTCCACACAGAGGTCCTTCTTAGCCAATGGGATGCCAGGATGCTAGGTAATAGCCAATGGCAGAGCAGCTTTGAGAATGTTGCGTTCAGGAACCTGTGGGAGCTGAGAGTATCAGTCCATACTGTATTTTTACCTTTCGTAAGTCGAAATTTCTTCGTAACTAGAGGTGATATTTTCCTGCTGAGAAGTTTCGTAAGTAGAGACATTCATTAAGTAGAGGTACCACTGTATTTTAGAAACTGGATCTAAGGAGAAACAGAGACAGGTAGTCCTCAACATACGAACACTATTGGTTCAGAGAGGTCGTTTGTAAGTCGTATTACTTATTAAATTTCAATTATAGTGACCCTCTGAGGTCATTTAAATGTCATTACTACTCTAAATACTAAAGTTCTGTTCCCTCAGACTGAGCAGAAACAATTATAAGTCATTAACACAACACAGAATAAATAAAATCCAGATTGTATGTCAGTTTAAGAATAAAAATCTAGTGTTCATCATTTCACTGGACTTAAGATCTGTCCACCACAAATACTGAACTCTAAAAATCACTAGAAAACCATTAAAAGCTCATAATATCATGTTACCGTACAATAAATCAGAATAAAAACATGTTATATTATTTTTAATTTTTACTTTAGTAATCCACATAGGGAAAATATTAAATATTTATTAAATATGTACATATAGTTCTAATATCTACCGTTAAGTGTCACGAGTGACACTTAACGGTCTGGTTTACTCCAGATTAGTTTATGGTAAACTTTAATCCTAATAATTTAATCCTCGACGAGAAGAAGAAAAACACACTTCCAGGAACTCTCCACCAGAGTCAGTGGTTGATGAACCACTGTAGCTACTGTAGCATATACGAGTAAGTCCGAGGGGCGGAGCCTCTGAATCAGAGACAATCATTGGCTCACTTGATGAGTAGAAGAGTATTTATTACTAATGTGTGTGTCACTAGTGTATAACCAGCCATGTGTGTGTGTGTCTCCATGTTTCAGGAGGTGGCCTCTGAAATTTTCTTTAACACTTGATCAGGTAAAAAAAATTATACCAAATCTGATTTGTTTTAAAACAATACTCCAGAATGATTGTTATATTTCATTGACTGACCTCTGGTTGGTCCAGATGAAGCCACGAGAGGACGACCCAAAACACGAGCTGCAGAGGAGGGACAGATTTACAGACGACTCAGGAGAGACAGGAGGCGGAGGACACACCTCTGCTCTCTGATTGGATGACAGCTCCTGTCAGTCAGACGTACGGAGGTTGCACAGAACTAAACATTCAATGCGATTCCACAACCATCCGGAAACCAATCAATACTTTAATGTCTAATCAATCACTGAAGATTTGTTTTAGATTAGACGCAGATTTATTTATTGGAGAACTGAGTTTAAACATCTGCATTTTAAGATCTGAAACCGAGGAGGAAACTGTCGCAGGAATAAAATAAATACAAATATTTGTGATGTCTTTAAATATTAACTAATATTAACAAACAGGAAAAATAAATACATTTCATTATAAATTAATGATTCAAACACAATAATTTAAAGCCATTTAAGTCCAGCTGGTGGTGAAAACTCAGGAAAGTCATCAAAAGGTTTCATGAGTTATTAAATTCCAATTAAAAGGGGATTATCTTCATTTTTTAAAAATGTTTCATGGTCTCTTTGAAAACATTTTGGTCGAAGCCTTCGAATCACCAAAGCAACAGCAGACTCAAGTTTTAATTTAGGCTCAAGAACAAAAAGTGACTTTAAAAAAAAATCCCTGAAGAAAGCAGAATCATTTCCCGTTCATCTTCATCTGTCCACACTGAAGCAGCAGAACCTTCATCTTCAGGTTCCTGGGGTTAAACAAAGATTTTTCTGAGTGAACACTTCACCAGACAGAAAACCTGACAGCTCCCACAAGACCAGTTCACGCTCCGTGGAACTGGACTCCTTCCGGTCCCCAAGCCGAGTCCTGGTGGACGGAGCTACTGCTGACCAGAACTCAATCTCTGTTTGGCCTCCAATCCCATTTAGATCCATCACATTAGATCAAATGAACAACCTGAGTAAAGCTTTGATTTTTTAATCCTTCAACTGATGGGTTTGTCCTTGTGGGTCCTCATGTGCTGCCTAAGGTGTCCACCACGCCCAAACACTTTCCCACACAAGGAACACCTGAAGGGTTTCTCTCCGGTGTGGATTTTCATGTGCAGCCAGAGATTTCCAGGCTGTCCAAACTCTTTACCGCACTGGGAACACTTGAAGGGTTTCTCTCCCGTGTGGGTTCTCATGTGTCTCACACAAGCTGATTTAAACTTAAAAGTCTTTTTACAAACTGAGCAGCTCAAACACTTGTCTTTTGGATGAAGTCTTTTGTGAGTTGTTTGGTAGGTCTTAAAACAAACTGAACAACCAAATGTCTGAACTCCACTGTGTTCCTGCAGGTGTTTCTTGTCAGTAGAGCTGGAACCACCTTCCGGGGAGCAAACTAATGGATTTCTAGGATGACATTCAGGTTCTTGGTTGAAGTCTGACTGGGGTTGACTGGTCTCCTGCGGGTCACAACTGTCACCGTCCTCTGGTTCACAGGAGTGCAGCACCAGTTCTACAGTATCTGGTTGTGAATGTCCGTCTACAGTAAAGCGATTGCCTGGTTGTGGTTCTCCACACTCTTCTCCATCAAGTTCTGTTTTTATTTGTTCAGTGTGGGGAAGCTTTGAGGACATCGGTTTCTCCTTGGTGATTTCATCACTCGTCTGTTCATGATGCTCTCTGTTCTGGTTCAGCTCTTTCAGTTCCTCCTTAATATGTGGAGCCTCTGGTGGGTTGTTCTGGTCCAGCCTGGGCCTTGAATCCTGCTGCTCAGGGGGGACATCTTCCAGCAGCAGCAGGACATCTGAAGTCAACAAAAAGGTACATTCATCACTATCCGGTTGTACGAGTATCAAGTATCAAATAATTTTGTCCCCGGATTCAATCGAAAATAAAATATTTTACTCAAACCTGATTCAATATCAGCTTGAAAAGACATTTGGACTCCCAACCAGGCAGAGAAGAATTACAACGCAATCAGCTTCACATTCATTTCCCAGTATAATAACTGTAATGGCACTTCGTATGAGATCTGAGTAAAGTGAGTATAGAATGGGGTATGACAACTGCCCGTAATTATCATTTATTTTAATGTGATGCTAATCAAGGGGTTTCTATGGAAACATTTGTAGCGAAGGCACGTGAGATATCCTTGTTTAGAATTCTGACAAAACCTAAAAAAGAAAGTGGACCTTGAGTAGTAATACACCACTTCAACTTACACAAAATATCTGAACTATTTCAAAAACTTTAGAATACAACAGGAAACAATCATCTTACCTACAATCTATACCCTCATAGGTGAAATATTTGTGTAAGCCATGAGGTTGTGGTGTGACAGTTTGTCTGTGAGGATTGGTTAAGGTATGAACATCTGGTCCTACACAACAGATATGATCATCTGGTAATCAAGTGACTATTGTGAAAGTGCACCTGGCAACAAGGGAAAGATCTGGCAATGGCATGGAAAAACAACCGGCAGGAGGGAACAGACCCCAACAGGGCCACCGTGGGCTGTGATGGTGGGATCCAGCACAAGTTATTTATGGGTCCCACCCAAACTAAAGTTCTAAGAATAAAACACCCCCTGAGCCAGCGAGAGTGGGGCCAGAGAAGACTCGTCGGCAGATAGAACGGTAATAAACACAAGAACGGAACAAACTAAAAGATTGATGATCAACAACCGGAGGCTCCGATAGCTACAGCGAGACACAACCTCCAGAATGGCACATGTGGTTGGACAAAAGTTACTTCCAACCTTGGTCTGAAGATACACCAGGGAAAAAGAGTCAGTCAGCAGACCACCACAGTCTGCAGGCCATCAACACCCCCGTCCCAGAGGAGATAGAACAAGGCACAGGAGAGAAACCTGAATCCAAAATGTCATGTATACCAGAAGGGAAGAAGATCCTGGAACAAAGGATCTTCCTCCCTTCTGGTCAACTGGCCGAAGTCCGTGAAAGAACATTGTGGAAGGAAGTCAACACTGATCTCTGCAACATCTTAAAAAGAATCAAAGGCACCACCATGAACAAGCTAGAGAGAAAGGGCAACCTAATCTATGCCAATGGAGTGGAACTTTTCGGAGTGACCGAAGGAAAACTGTCTACTCCATCAATTCCTACCAAGCGCAGAAGGCAAAAAGACTGCCTAATCAAGGAGAGGAGGCAGCTGAGAAGCAATGGAGGAAGGCCACAGAGGCAGAGAAGGAGGGAATAATCTGGAGCCGGCGTGCAACACTGACAAGACCTGAAAGTCTCATGAAGTAGCGCAGAAACAAGATCATACAAAGACCCCTTAAAATTTGTGAAAAGCCTCTTCACAAAATCATGTCAAGGCATGCACCATCTCCCCGCTGGCCTTCATCCTGGCCATGGAAGTCATCATACGGACCTCTCTCTGGACGAATGGCTGTCAAGTGATTAAGAACAGGGTTGAGACTGCCGCCGGACAGAGCAGAAATGGATGACCTCACAACACTGACTACAACCCAGACTTGCACAGTGCGACTGCAAGGTAAGCTCCAGAAAAACATGGCTCGTATGAAGATCAAACATAGTCCAGAAATATCTCTGTTGTCAAGGGGAAACTGTTAGATCATCGCTTCCACATTGGTGAGGAAACCATTCCAACAGTCTCTGGGAAGCCTGGGAATAGCCTAGGGCATTAACATGATGTGTCCCTCTAAGACTAATGGAGCAGCTCAGGAAGGTGTTAGCCAGTAGCCTGGAACACATCAACATAATCCTGCTTCCAGGAAAGATGAAGCTCTGGTGCCTGTAATATGAACTACTTCCACATCTCCTATGGAGACTAACCCTCTATGAGATTCTGCTCTCAAAGGAGTAGATGCTGGAGACTGGTTATCCAGACTGCTCAAAAGTATTGGGCCCTACGGCAAAGACATGTTACACCTGCCCATTTCCAGTCTGGCAGAGGAGTATAAGTACACCAAAATCACACTGGAGTTGATGCAACTAGAGTCAAAGATCCACTTGCAGCCCAAGCGGCCCCCATCATGGCCACTGGAAGGAACTTGACCCCATTGGTTGTAACTGAGCAGGCACAGGCAACACACAGGGACAGTGTGGGACGAGTTCAGGAGAGGAGGGGTCTTAGTCTCAAGGCCAGTACCCCCCGGCCTTGAACAAGTCCAATCCAGCTGAGAGACACAAACTGGTGATCCGGAAGGTACGGCAGAACGAGGAAGCAGGAAGATGCGCATAAGCTGTGGTACAGGCATAGCAAGGGCAGTCGATGGCATCGAAAGGAGTGGAGGAAGATCTCCTGCAAAGATCTGTGGGAGATGGAGGCACTCAGGAAATCCTTTACAATCAGGGCTGCCTATGGTTTGTTTACCTCTCCTGAAAATCTAAGCCAATGGTATGGTGAAGACCCCACATGCCCACTATGTCCAAGTACAGCAACACTGAATTCAAAAAACTTTATTTGTCCCCAAGGGGCAATTGAACACATAAAGCAAGATTTGTATAAAAGTGCAACACACAGTGTAAACAGAAACAATAATAACATACACTGTTTATGTTAAACGATAATTCAAAGCCTAGTTAGTTCAAAACCTACTCGAATTTAAATCGAGTTAGTTCAAAAAGCAAATATTTTCTGAATCTAAATCTGAATCTAATCTTATAGTAGGATGAAAGACAGGCCTTACCCAAGGCCATTATACCTGATGGAACAACCAGCTGTTAAAGTGTTTTGCATCAGTGCTGGAAAGTCAACGAACAAGTGTGACTCCCTCTCCTCCACCATGATCCCGTTGGCAGCCAACACCATTTGTGCAAGAGGGTCAAGCCAGCCTCACCACCGTGAGAACCGACACTGGACAGCTGGGACGACCGTGGGACTGTAAGATGCTGGCATCCCTAGGCAAGAAACTCTGCTTCCCAATGGAGACCTTATTCTGTGGTCACCCTTAACTCAAGTTCATTTACATCATAGAGCTCATGGTGCCCTGGGAGCGGAGGAGCAGCGGAGGAAGTGTATGAGTGGAAGAAGGTGAGGTAAATTGAACTTGTTGAAAACGCCCAACAAAAAGGCAGGAAAGCGTCAGTATGCCCAGTGAAAGTGGGCTGCAGAGGATCTGTAGCTGCTGAGAGGGGGAACCAGTGGCTGTGGATGAAAAGGATCCAACTTCAAGTGAGCTGATGGCATCTAGGGAGTCAACCTGGGACGCTGGGACTCACTTCTGAACCCGTTGAGGGTGTTGTGGGCTGATGAAACATTCATGAAAGAGGGCGTCCACTGGACAACCCGAGGGATGTCGTGACTCATTTGAACTCCAGTCTCATTGCTGTGGTGTTAATCTCTTGAGGTATAAGAACTTTTAGTCCTACAAAACAAATTTATAGGACAGCCTGGATTGGAGGGTTATTTAGATGTCATTGGGGAAACAGGAGGGCAATGGGGGCACTTCACTGACCTGAAAAGAAATCCCAGAAAATAGTCATGAAAGATAAAACCACCAAGGAAATCAGTTGGTGAACAGGTGGGTTGCAAACGGTACATCTGTTGTTTGGACGAGTCTGAAAGGGTAAAAAGGCTGTAGAACCCTGAATATTGATAGAGAACATGCTCCATGTGGCCTTACCTCGCGAAACCACAGCAGCAAAAATAAGTGAACGCCATAAAATTTATATTCCTGACTTTTTATAACAAACATTTCGACTGATGGGCTTCTCTCATGTCTCATACATTCAACACATCTCAAATCCTTTACCGCACAACGGACTGCAGGGCTCCTCCTTAGTGTGGATTCTCAAATGCTGGTTACGATGTTCGACACGTTGAAATCCTTTACCACATGCCGAACACTCGAAGGGTTTCTCTCCTGTGTGGATCCTCATGTGTCGTTTTAGGTGTCCACCACGTCCAAATCCTTTACCACACACTGAACAACTGAAGGGTTTCTCTCCTGAGTGGGTTTTCATGTGCAGCCAGAGATTTCCCTCGCGTCCAAACTCTTTACCGCAGACGGAACACCTGAAGGGTTTCTCTCCGGTGTGGGTTCTCACGTGCCTCTCGTAAGACGATTTGAATGGAAATGTCTTTTTACAAACTGAGCAGTTGAAACATTTGTCATTTGAATGAAGTCTCATGTGAGCTCTTAAGGTGGGCTTGCGTTTGTATTTTTTGTCACAAACTGAACAACTAAATGTTTTCTTTCCTGTCTGAACTCCACTGTAATTTTTTCCAGGATGACATTCAGGTTCTTGGTTGTTCCTCAGCTGGTTGAAGTCTGACTGAGGTTCACTGGTCTCCTCCAGCTCTTCTGGTTCAGAGGAGCGTGACATCTGGTCTTCATCTGGTTGTAGATGTCCATCTCTCTGAAAGTAATTGTTTGGTTCCGGTTCTGGCTGTCTGTCAGCCTCTGTTTTCATGTCTTCATCATGACGCAGTGAGGACTGAAGTATTTCTTCATCATCTTCTTCACTCTTCACAGGGACTGAAGATAATATTAACTCTGTGACATCATCATCCTCTTCCTTCATCCCTTGCAGCTGCTCGTCCTCCGGATTGGTCTGAACTTCCTCCGGTTCCTGTTTCATGTGTGGAGGCTCTGGTTGGACGTCCTGGTCCAGATTGGACCTTAAATCCTGCTGTTCAGGGTCAACCACTTCTTCTGTCACCAACATCAGCTGGACGTCTGAAAAACAAACATCCAACAACTTAAAACATTTGGTAGTCATTGTTTAAATTGACCAATAATCAAATGTTCAAACTGATGAATTTGTGTTTCAAAAATTAAAAAAAATCTAAATTTTGAATTTAATTTCTGTGAAGACTTTCAAATAAGATTATCCTGAGTTTTGTTTTGCCAAAAACCGCAGATGTAAAACTTGGACGTTACAAAATTATTGATGATATGGAACAAAAAAAAAGTGTGGCAACAAAACAAAGCAGAATAAATTTACAAGATTAAACACAGAAGTATTGATCAATAAATGTCACTTCACACCCCTTCCTCACTGTTAAGAAACCTCTGCGCCATCTGTGACCTCAGCCTCTATTTCCAACCACACATCCGACAGATCACCAACACCTTTTTACCATTGCCCGTCTTTGTTCTATCCTCTCTCAACCCGCTGCTGAAACTCTAATCTACGCACTTACTTCCTCTAGACTTCCTGCGACGGCTTCCTGTCTGCTCTTCCCTTCGGCTCCTCACCCACCCCTGCTCCAGAACCTACATCACCCCGGTCCTCCAGATCTACTGGCTTCCCGTACAACAACATATCAAAAATAAATAAATAAATAAATAAATAAATAAATAAATAAATAAATAAATAAATAAATAAATAAATAAAATCCAACAAAAAACCAACCTCTTTCTAAAAGCTTTCAACCAAACTTACCCAACCATTAAACATCTGCTCCAAGATTGCGAGTCAAACTCCAGAGAAATAAGTCAAAGAACGACTTCATCTGATCTCTCTCATATGTGGTTTGAAGTGTAAAAGCATCTGTCATCAAATAGAAGCTTCAGAGTCCCCCAGGCTGGACCAGACCGATGGAAGAACTCTCTAGTCCCTCGGTTCAACTGTTACTTCAGTTTGGCTCTCAGTAGGCCTCAGGGCTTCTCTGTGTGTGTGTGTGTGTGTGTGTGTGTGTGTGTGTGTGTGTGTGTGTGTGTGTGTGTGTGTGTGGGTTTACATGTTCTGTTGTTAGTTTTGTGTGGAACTCTGGACGTCATGGGATGCAACTCTTCAGATCACGGACAAAGTCAAATGTGATCGAACACGACCGACCAGGAAATCAACACATATATGTCAGTGCTGTTAATTCAGAATCCAACAACTGTTGGCAGTTAATATTATTATTATTATTTTTTTATTAAAGTCAGTAAACAAAAACTTTTCTCTGTGGTCAATGTTTCAGGACCTCTGGTTCAACAAAAACAGAGTTAGCCTAATAAATACTCTGATAGTAACCCAGATAGTAATCCTGATAGCTATCCCAATAATTAGCCCGATAGTTATCCCGATAGTTATCCTGACAGTAGTCCTGGTAGCTATCCTGATAATTAGTCTGATAATTAGCCTGATGTTAATCCTGACAGTAATCCAGATAGTACTCCCAATAGTACCCCTGACAGCACTCCTGACAGTACTTCTGACAGTAAACCTGAAAGTGATCCTGACAGTACTCCTGGAAGTAATCCTGATAATTAGCCTCATAATTATCCTGATAATTATCCTGACAGTAATCCTAAATTATCCTGACAGTAATCCTGCCAGTACTCCTGACAGTAATCCCGACAGTACTCCTGACAGTAATCCCTACAGTACTCCTGACAGTAATCCCGACAGTACTCCTGACAGTAATCCCTACAGTACTCCTGACAGTAATCCCGACAGTAATCCCTACAGCACTCCTGACAGTAATCCCGACAGTACTCCTGACAGTAATCCCTACAGTACTCCTGACAGTAATCCCTACAGTACTCCTGACAGTAATCCCGACAGTACTCCTGACAGTAATCCCGACAGTACTCCTGACAGTAATCCCTACAGTACTCCTGACAGTAATCCCTACAGTACTCCTGACAGTAATCCCTACAGCACTCCTGACAGTAATCCCTATAGTACTCCTGACAGTAATCCTGACAGTAATCCCTACAGTACTCCTGACAGTAATCCCGACAGTAATCCTGACAGTACTCCTGACAGTAATCACTACAGCACTCCTGACAGTAATCCCTACAGTACTCCTGACAGTAATCCCTACAGTACTCCTGACAGTAATCCCTACAGTAATCCCTACAGTACTCCTGACAGTAATCCCTACAGTACTCCTGACAGTAATCCCGACAGTACTCCCGACAGTAATCCAGACAGTACTCCTGACAGTAATCCCTACAGTACTCCTGACAGTAATCCCGACAGTACTCCTGACAGTAATCCCTAAAGTACTCCTGACAGTAATCCCGACAGTACTCCTGACAGTAATCCCGACAGTACTCCTGACAGTAATCCCTACAGTACTCCTGACAGTAATCCCTACAGTACTCCTGACAGTAATCCCTACAGTAATCCCTACAGTAATCCCTACAGTACTCCTGACAGTAATCCCTACAGCACTCCTGACAGTAATCCCTGTAGTACTCCCGACAGTAATCCTGACAGTAATCCCGACAGTACTCCTGACAGTAATCCCGACAGTAATCCTGACAGTACTCCTGACAGTAATCCCTACAGCACTCCTGACAGTAATCCCTACAGCACTCCTGACAGTAATCCCTACAGTACTCCTGACAGTAATCCCTACAGTGCTCCTGACAGTAATCCCTACAGTACTCCTGACAGTAATCCCTACAGTACTCCTGACAGTAATCCCTACAGTACTCCTGACAGTATTCCCTACAGTAGTCCCTACAGTACTCCTGACAGTAATCCCGACAGTACTCCAGACAGTAATCCCTACAGTACTCCTGACAGTAATCCCGACAGTACTCCTGACAGTAATCCCTACAGTACTCCTGACAGTAATCCTTACAGTACTCCTGACAGTAATCCTTACAGTACTCCTGACAGTAATCCCGACAGTACTCCTGACAGTAATCCCTACAGTAATCCCTACAGTACTCCTGACAGTAATCCCGACAGTACTCCTGACAGTAATCCCTACAGTACTCCTGACTGTAATCCCTACAGCACTCCTGACAGTAATCCCTACAGTACTCCTGACAGTAATCCCGACAGTACTCCTGACAGTAATCCCTACAGTACTCCTGACTGTAATCCCTACAGTACTCCTGACAGTAATCCCGACAGTACTCCTGACACTAATCCCTACAGTACTCCTGACTGTAATCCCTACAGTACTCCTGACAGTAATCCCTACAGTACTCCTGACAGTAATCCCGACAGTACTCCTGACAGTAATCCCGACAGTACTCCTGACAGTAATCCCTACAGTACTCCTGACTGTAATCCCTACAGTACTCCTGACTGTAATCCCTACAGTACTCCTGACAGTAATCCCTACAGTACTCCTGACAGTAATCCTGACAGTAATCCTGACAGTAATCCCTACAGCACTCCTGACAGTAATCCCTACAGCACTCCTGACAGTAATCCCTACAGTAATCCTGACAGTACTCCTGACTGTAATCCCTACAGTACTCCTGACAGTAATCCCGACAGTACTCCTGACAGTAATCCCTACAGTACTCCTGACAGTAATCCCTACAGTAATCCTGACAGTACTCCTGACTGTAATCCCTACAGTACTCCTTACAGTAATCCCTACAGTACTCCTGACAGTAATCCCTACAGTACTCCTGACAGTAATCCCTACAGTACTCCTGACAGTACTCCTGACTGTAATCCCTACAGTACTCCTGACAGTAATCCCTACAGTACTCCTGACAGTAATCCCTACAGTACTCCTGACAGTAATCCCTACAGTACTCCTGACAGTAATCCCAACAGTAATCCTGACAGTACTCCTGACTGTAATCCCTACAGTACTCCTGACAGTAATCCCTACAGTACTCCTGGCAGTAATCCCTACAGTACTCCTGACAGTAATCCCTACAGTAATCCTGACAGTAATCCCGACAGTACTCCTGACTGTAATCCCTACAGTACTCCTGACAGTAATCCCGACAGTACTCCTGACAGTAATCCCTACAGTACTCCTGACAGTACTCCTGACAGTAATCCCTACAGTAATCCTGACAGTACTCCTGACTGTAATCCCTACAGTACTCCTGACAGTAATCCCTACAGTACTCCTGACAGTAATCCCGACAGTACTCCTGACTGTAATCCCTACAGTAATCCTGACAGTAATCCCTACAGTAATCCTGACAGTACTCCTGACTGTAATCCCTACAGTACTCCTGACAGTAATCCCGACAGTACTCCTGACAGTAATCCCTACAGTACTCCTGACAGTAATCCCTACAGTAATCCTGACAGTATTCCTGACTGTAATCCCTACAGTACTCCTGACAGTAATCCCTACAGTACTCCTGACAGTAATCCCTACAGTACTCCTGACAGTAATCCCTACAGTACTCCTGACAGTACTCCTGACTGTAATCCCTACAGTACTCCTGACAGTAATCCCTACAGTACTCCTGACAGTAATCCCTACAGTACTCCTGACAGTAATCCCTACAGTACTCCTGACAGTAATCCATACAGTAATCCTGACAGTACTCCTGACTGTAATCCCTACAGTACTCCTGACAGTAATCCCTACAGTACTCCTGGCAGTAATCCCTACAGTACTCCTGACAGTAATCCCTACAGTAATCCTGACAGTAATCCCGACAGTACTCCTGACTGTAATCCCTACAGTACTCCTGACAGTAATCCCGACAGTACTCCTGACTGTAATCCCTACAGTACTCCTGACTGTACTCCTGACAGTAATCCCTACAGTAATCCTGACAGTACTCCTGACTGTAATCCCTACAGTACTCCTGACAGTAATCCCTACAGTACTCCTGACAGTAATCCCGACAGTACTCCTGACTGTAATCCCTACAGTACTCCTGACAGTACTCCTGACAGTAATCCCTACAGTACTCCTGACAGTAATCCCGACAGTAATCCCTACAGTAATCCTGACAGTCAGTACCGCTGTGGGCTCCATCCCGCACACAGAACCAGACTGAACCCACCTGCTGTCTGGAGGTGGACCTGAGGACCGAAGACACCGTCCAGGAGCTTCTGTCGTCCACAAAGCTGCTCCTGGTTCTCGTGGTTTGCTAACGTTCTTTCAAACTGCTCAATGATGTCTTCAGCAGCAGCAGTTAGTCGCTGCAGGACAAAAGCTCTCAGCGTTTGGACGTCACACATTTTGACTCGTTCACAGCACAACTTTTCCTCCAGACACGATCCTTTACAATCTGTTCGCTGATGTGCTCCGAGTCCACAAGATGGTTTCCGGCTAGCAGGCTAAGCTAGCTGCGTTAGCTCGTCGGGGCGGAAGCAGAAAGTTGCCTTGTTGAGCGTCTTCCGGTCCAGAGAACAGAACAGAGTCTCTTCTGACAGCTGTTCACACAGAAAGACTCCAGAAAGCCTCTTTGGGATTTCTCCAAGCTTCACCGGCTGGCGAGGCCTGACAACTCCTACCGCTGCTGGGGCTGTTAGCAATAGCCGAGCGCTACTTCTTCTTCTCCGTTTTGCTGCTCGGTCTGCTTCCGGTTTGGCGCCACCGTCTGGACAGAGACTGAATCACAACGACTTTGAGAACTGGAGGAGTTCTGGATTCCATCCTCTTTGACATGAACCCATCATCTGAACATAAAGACACCCTGATGGACTCGTCTACATTCATAAATATATCATTCATCAGGAT
The DNA here is from genome assembly GCA_013358685.1 of Antennarius maculatus. Lineage (NCBI taxonomy): Eukaryota > Metazoa > Chordata > Actinopteri > Lophiiformes > Antennariidae > Antennarius > Antennarius maculatus. The sequence goes on along the minus strand of CM023612.1, from coordinate 340,718 downwards.
TCAGAACCTCCTCAGACCCACAATAGTTTCAGGGCTGTCAGTCTCTGCTAAATAATTACTACTAATTTACTTTACTCTTCTAATTGTCAGTAAAATGTTTAAACCCACTTTATATTATTCCTCTTATTTCTGTCTGATGGAACTTGATCATTAAAACCCATGAACTTGTTCATCTTCTTGGACATCAGATGATAGTCTTCACACGGTTTTCTATTCATTTACTTTATTTAGCTCCAATCCTGTGGGGAGAAGAACAGATGGACACAGCTGAGGATGAAACATAAAAAACTTTGTTCGAACAGACTTCTGCAGCATCTCCTGGGGGCTCCTCCTCGTTTTGATCATGTCTGACATTTTACAGTAAATATTAAGCAGCTGTTTGATAAAGAAGAAAATTATGACCAACAGACTTTTTCTCAGCCAATTGGAAGAAGGCAGACGCTCATAAAACAGGGCGTGGCCCAGCACCTGTGCCTCTAACAGAGGGGTGGGCCTACGCCAAAGTGTAGGAAGGACATGACACAGGTAATGTCAGATGGCTCCGCCCACATACAGTCAATTTGTTTCCTCAATTTCTTGTTCATTTTAATTTTGAGGTTTTTAAAGGCGCATGTTTTTGGACAAATATGACAACAAAAACAGCTAATAATAGTTTTCTGTGACAATTTTTTCAATTTTATTAGAAATCGAGTAAATCTGCATATGCATTACTAACAGTTCTAATGAAGAATATTCATTCTTATACATACACCTATATTACATAAGAACTCAAGAAATCAAGAGCTGACATGAAGCTGTTTTCCATGGTTTTCTTGGTAATAGCCAACATTCCTTTTTCTTCCACCAATAGCCGTGGGATTGCAGAGTCCATTTTACCTCAAGAAAGTAGTGCATCCCTGGGATGCACTCCAAAAGAAATATGTGCATCTCAACATGACGTTTATGCATCCCAAAAGTAACAACAGAATATACAGGAGAAGCATATACAAGGATTGAGTTATGCCAATAGTACAATATGAAAACTGAACAAACTGAATTTGAATGATTTTATTAATGATGTCATAACTGTTTGAGTCAAAACAAAAAAAAGTAAAATTACATATTATTTTTATCAAAATGTTAAAGACCAGTTGTCATTTAGAAAGTTTTAATAATAAAGATGTAGTATTTTTTTCACTTTTGCTTTTCAATCAACAATTTTCTTTGCCTTTACTTCATATACTGTCTTCTGTAGACGCTGCACTAAGCTGACAGAACCTTCACACACATTTCAGTAATATCTGTAGTAATATTTGTCCGGTTTTCTTCATTACCTTTTGATTGTTTTATATTCAAGAATGCACTCATTGTCACTTGCCTCTTCTCCAACTTTTGCATCTTTTTCGGAAGCATTGTGATAATAAATAAACGTTTATTGGTATAGCGCTTAATCACGTCAGTAGATATTTCAAAGTGTTTTAACAGACAGACAAACCCAACAGTAAGCTTATAATTGTTCTGGAGGGTCTAACTAACTCCTTGCTCTCCCTGCAGTGTGTAAAACGAGCAGACGTCGTGTTGTTTAAAGTCTACTGACACGTCGCTAATCTGGGATGAAGAGTACGAGGAAACAATGTCTGCTGCCTCCACAGAGGGTGATCAGGAAGGCCTATGGAGGTCACACGTTTGTTCCTCATAGTTCTCTCCACATTGCTTAACATTTTAGTGGTTGTAACATACTGTTACAACCCATCTGGGGGAAAGAGACGCAACATAAAATTACCCAGATCGATTAACGGGGAAAGTGATTTATCAAACATTAAAAATTTAATAATCGATCAACAGAGATTAATAAGAAAAAAAGACCAAAGAAAAAGGGCCAGTGGGAGCTGGGAAACTCAAAGTATCAGAAAAATGTGTCAGTATAAATTTAAATGTTTACACAAACAATAGCTCACTAGGTTTTGAACTAAGTAATTTTTGAACTGTCCCACAAGATTTTAACCAAATAAGGCTCTAAACTAACTAGGTTTGGAACTAACTAGGTTTTAAACTAACTACTTTTAGAACTAAGTAACTAACCCACTAGGTTTTGAACAGATTAGGTTCTAAACTAACTGGGTTTTGAACTAGGTTTTTGAATTTTTACCTAACAACAACAGCGTATTGATGTTATTTCATTATTGTTTGTTTACATTGTGTTTGCACTTTTACACTAATCCTGCTTTATGAGCTTTCATTTGCCCCTTGGGGACAAATAGTTTTTTTTTTATTTGAATTGAATAGAAACAAAGCTCTTCACTAGACTTAACTTCAACAAAAGACACCACTTATGCATCTAATAAAACAGCAATCAGTAACATGCATCAAAGGAACACACAAAAGCTGTACAAATCGTCTCTAAATTGTCAAAATAGCTGAAGGAGATGCGAGCTGCCACACATTTACAAGCCGTCCAGAAACAGACAAAAAGCGGAGGGATCCCTGACAATCCAATCCGGCTAACCGGCTGCAGCATAGGAGGTGTGGTCAGGAGTCCAGCGAATGACCAATCGGAACTGAGCAACCGAGCACACCGGCCAGAGGACGTGTAGGCAGAGAGAAAGATGGCAGATGAAACAGAGGACTATACAGTCAGAGTGTGACATTTAACTTCCACTATTTACACATTCTCATCATGCTGAGCAGAGCGTGGATGGGCAGCAGCGGGAAGATCCCTCAATGCCCACTGCAGACCGACAGTCAGATAGATGCTCAGTAAACCAGAGGCTCAGTTTGTGGAATTCCAGGTGCAGCCAGGGGCCAGAAGTCGTCCAGTTTGGGGCCAAATTATTTCATCTTTGCTTTTTTGCAGATGATGTCCTGTTATTCTCATCAAGTCGCTACCTTCAGCGTGCACTGGTTTGTAGCTGAGGGTGACGTGAGTGGGATGAGGATCAGCACCTCCAATTCCAAGGCCATTGGAATTGGAGGTTCAGGACAATGTCTGATAATGTGAGTGATTCATAATTCCAAAAAATCTGAGTCACTTGATGGATCAGCTCACATTCATTACTCGTTTTCCCTCAGATGGACATACACAAGAATAACAAACAACTTGTTCGCAATCCCTCGGGACTCGATCCAGTTGGATACCAAAGCCATCAATCTTTATTTCCCCATCCATAACTGTTGCCTGAAAACGTTTCCATGGTCGCCGAGATGCACGCACTCGTATTTGTGACAGAGTTTGACCTGCGCCTGCAATACCTCAGCTTTGTACTGGAGGGATCGGACATTAGACAAAAAGATGGAGGGAAGGGGTATACATGACATAGGCCAATCCTTGACCTTTAAACGGTGTGGCCCCTATCCTCCCTCTCTTCCTGGCTCTTGGGTTGTGCAGTGATCTTCTGTCAGAAACAGTTGCGGGACTATGATAGTCTTGAAATAATCCAAATTTGAAAGGTTAAAATCTATCGGAGAATCGTAGGATTTCTCCAGCTGGAGAAGGAACTCTGCTGTACTGGAACTTTGTGGGGAGGTCCGACGATGGGAAGACGTCCTCTATACTCTGGACCAGGTGGCCACAACAGTAGCAGAGTGACGAGATCCATATCCAGTGAATCCAACTGAATAAAATGTTGCCGTCTTTGTCACCACCTCTGGCACCCGGTTTGTTGTGGCAGCTTGTGCATCGACATACTTCAAACACGCCAACATTTTGTTTGCAATTTGGGGATCGACGTTTACCCAGCTTTACTTTGGGGGAAGTCGTTGCATCATGGACAAACTTGTGTGTCTTTGTGAGAAGCATGGATGAACCACGCCCTAGGTAGGAACTTGGAGCCAGAGCAGAAGAGAGTCATTGATCAGGAGAGGGACACACACACAACAAAAGTCATTCTCGGCGGAAAAGAAACCAATTTAATTCTGGATAGTCCACAAATTTGCAAATTTATTTTTAGGGGGACTGGGGATCAGTTTTGGCCTCCAATCCAGATGATTGATCAGGGAAACAAAACAGTTTACACTAAAAACAAACAGACATCTTCATTTAAATCCAATTCTGTTGGTAACAGACGTTTGTTCAAATGAACAACCAGAGTTAAGCTTTTATGACAAACAGTTCAACCAATGGGCGTCTCCCCACTGTGGGTTCTCATATGTGTCTTTAGAGTTCCACTCTGTCTATATCCTATACCGCACACTGAACAAATAAAGGGTTTGTCTCCAGTGTGGATTACTGTGTGCTTCCTGAGACTACCACGATGTGTAAATCCTTTCCCACACACTGAGCAAATGAAGGGTTTCTCTCCTGTGTGGACTCTCCTGTGCTCTGTTAGGTCTGAGCCACGTCTAAACCCTTTATTGCACACTAAACACTTGAAGGGTTTCTGTCCTGTATGGATACTCATGTGTTCTCTTAGATGTTGAGCTTGCCTGAATTCTTTATTGCAGACTGAACAATTAAAGGGTTTCTCTCCTGTGTGGATTCTTGTGTGCACCCAGAGATCTCGACTTTCTCTAAATCCTTTGCCACAGAACGAACAGCTGAAGGGCTTCTCACCTGTGTGGAGCATCATGTGGCGCTGACGATCTGATCTGAATCGAAAGGTTAGTTCACAAAATGAACAACTGTATTTCTTTCCTGTCTGAACTCCACTTTGTTCCTGCAGAAGTTTCCCGTCACTAGAGCTGGAACCACCTTCAGCGAAACTAACTGGTGGAATTCCAGGAGCACAATCAGCTTCTTGGTTTTGCCTCAACTGGTTGAAGTCTGACTGAGGTTCAATAGTCTCCTCTGGGTCACAATTGTCACCATCCTCTGGTTCAGAAGAGTGTGACATCTGGTCTTCATCTGGTTCTAGGCCTTCGTAGTCATAGTAATAAGCCTCTGTTTTCATTTCTTCACCATAAAGCCGTGAGGATTGAGGTATCTCTTCATCATCTTCTTCACTTTTCACAGGGACTGAAGAGAATGTTAACTCTGGGACATCCTCCTCTTCCTCCTCCTCCTCCTCCTCATCCTCCTCCTCCTTCATCCCTTGCAGCTGATCAATCTGATTGGTCTGGAATTCCTCTGGTTCCTCTTTGATGTGTGGAGGTTCTGGAGGGACGTCCTTGTCCTGATTGGACCTTAAATCCTGCTGCTCGGGGTCAACCTCTTGTTTTGTCACCAACATCAGTTGGACGTCTGAAAAACAAAGAAATTCATGTTTAGACAAAATTCCAATGGATAAATCTATTTTGAATTTAATTTCTGTAAAGAGTTTCAGAAAGATTGCGGCACACAAAACCCAGACCAGACTAAGACCTGACATCATCTTGGTGTCAGAGGCCACAAAACGACTCGTCTTGTTGGAACTGACTGTTCCCTAAGAAGTGAGAAAGGAGGAAGGAGAAGAGAAAGAGGGAGAAGTGCCAGTATCTGGTGGAGGATTGTCAGAGGAGCGGATGGAAGACCAGGTTTACGCCAGTAGAGGTGGACAGTTGGGGATTTTCCAGCCACTCCCTGAGCAAAGCATAAGGTACCCCAAGCATAAAGGGTGCCAATTGAAGACGAACCATGAGTAAAAGATGGAAGCAGCAGGAAAAGCCTTCAGGTGGCTGTGGTTGAAGAGCAGTGGGCTCAGTAGCAAGTCACTTGGACACAGGCCAGGAACTGATCAACCTCGGTCCAGTCGCCTGGAGAAGGACCCGAAACAGCCGTTGCAAGACCCGAAAGCAACGCTGACGTTGTGTCCAAGGTTGTGCATTAGTAGATGTATTGTTAACTAAATTAGTTAATTGTTAATGAGGAGCAGACCACAAAGAGGGTGGGTAGAAAGTCAGAGGACGATTGGAGAGACGGCAACCCAGGGTGGGGAGGGTTTGCTGCCCAAACCCAAAGCAGACAGACAACAAAATAAAAACACAAAGGCAACCCATAATGCCTAAAGTCTCCTAGTGTTGCCTACACCCACTGCCAACATCTCACATGCCCGATTAAGCCCCCAAAAGACAGCAACCCACAGAACATCCAAAGCCAGCAAGCTCCAGTCATAACAACTGGATGGGTGCCTTCGGCTCTAACGAGGATCCAGTGGACACAATGTGCAAAGAGAGCTGAATGGAGTCAGTTCGATGACGATGTAGACTATATCCTGAGAGTGACAGCAAAAGGGGATGTGGACAGTTGATTGAAAAGAATGATCACCCTCACAGTGAACATTGCAGCTGATCAATATGGATTTGGCCTTTGCTCCAAACCAAAGAGCATGGCAAATCGAGGTATCAAAGCAGGGCTTCAGATGCTAAACAGGCATTACAAGAAAGCAGCAACTTTGAACCCTGTGTAGGGTCGAGTTCCACAGGAGAAGGTGGAAAGAGAGCCAGGAAAAGGGTGTCTTTCTTGGCCAATTCTTGCAAGTTGATCAACTATTTTCTTGGTCAAAAGCAGACTGGCCGCCTTATATGCTCTCAACAGGATGTTAAAGGTTCCATATTATGCTTTTTTTAATTCATGTCATTCAGCTCCCAGATGTCCAACTACACTGTCTTGCCCCAAAGTGATCCGTGGTCCTTGATATCTTTGATTGAATGTTGATAAAATCACTTCCGTCCCAAACGCTCTGTGTTAATGGGGCGTAGTCTAAGCTCCCTATCCCCAACCCCTCTGAGCTGCCTCTATCAACACCTGCATTAGCTTTGCTGTATGGTCTTACTCACACTGGCCTTTTCCCTCGTCTTTCTATCTTATCCGGTTCCTCAGTGTGCACAAGCTGAAATTTGACCTTGACCTAGTTTTCTAAAGGTCAAGCTCGTCATCTCATTTTTATCCCCTTTGCTGCTGAGTAATGTGCTTTTTGTTTCATCTTTTTATCTGCAACAGTTGCAAAGACATTAGGCCAGAGCACTAGCTATGCAAGTAGGTATGGGTAAAATTTTGAATTCAGGGGTGTCGCGGGATGTTGCGGTCTCTGACTGCATTGGTTCTTGTTACTTTTGTGATGCATAAATATCATGCTGGGATGCACAATCTTTTTGAAGCGCATCCCAGGGATGCACTACTTTCTTGAGGTAAAATGAACTCTGGCATTTATGTATTTATTGTGAGCAGATGATATATGGAATTTTGCCCGGGGTTGATAAAGTATCTACCTATCTATCCATGTTGAAAACAGTGAAGTCTGGGCTCCCTGGAAGATTCGAGGCCTGCATCTACCAGCATGGAATTCTTCCAAGTATCCTCTGGCTTCTGCTCATATACGAGGTCACCATGACCGTGGTGGAAGGCTTTGAGCAAAAGGTAAGCAGCTACCGACGCAGATGCTTGTGGTTACCACCCAGCCTCAGCAGCATTGGCCTGTAAAAGATGCCCCCAGATGGCTCTGGTTGAAGAGGGGGGAGCAGTGGGTGCAGTAGCAAGCCACCTGGACCCAGGCCAGGAACTGCTCAGCCTCGTTTCGGTCGCCTGAGGAAGGCGTCTGTGGCAAGACCCGAAACACCCTAAGATCCGAGGAAGCAACGCTGATGATGTGTCAAAGGTTGTGCATCAGAAGATGTTGTTAACTTTCCTTTATTCATTGTGTTGATTCACCTTCAAATACCTAAACAGAAACTACATGAAGGTCAGTCCTTGTTTTTTACTGTTGTCTTGTTAACTATTAGTCCCCAAAACCGTAAACCTATTTACATTACAAAGAAAACTAAGAACGTGATGGACACTAGTTTATGTTTAATAAGCTGAAACGTTTGAACACTTCTGGGGCGCAACACGGCTGTGACTCACATCCTTGTCCACCTGTTTCTGTTTTGTTAGCTTGATCTGTTAAACTTTGTTAAACGTTGGCTGTTTGTGGACCGTATGGACGTGTGGGAGATTTGTCTGTTGTTATATGGACTGGATGGACGTGTCTTTATTGTGCTTTACAGAAAGCTGGTTACGTCTTCGGTAACGGACAGACATCAGCTGATCTAGAGGCACCTAAATGAGGGATCTGCACCTAAATGATCGGTGGTGTCGTCGGAACACCGTGAACGGGGGGGATCTGTTCCTGACTTTCAGACCCTTCTACCAGAAGGTATGGATGCATTCTGGTTTTATTGTGCATCAGTGACAAAGCGACGCCAGCTACTGAAGCAGATTGGGTTCACATCCCCCAGCTGTTGTTCTCAGAGACATGAAACATTGGAAACTGGAGCCAACAGCTGGGATTTAATCAACATGTTCAAGGACAAACCAGGAAGAGCAATCTGTGGAATTAACAGATTTGTCTAGGATACGAACCCCATCAGCCAGCTCAGATCATCATGAGGTTTATCTGGTACCAACCTAATAATATATTAAAGATACAAGTTTGAACATGTAACAGCAAAGAAAAAGTTAACTTTTTGTTCAGACTGTGTGGGAGGAGTTTCATCAGGACTCCATTAAAAATCAACAACAGAACACATAAACTAAGGAAATACAAACGCACCCAAACAATATAAACATTCAGAAAGATGTAAACAACAGCAAACAGGTATGTAACTATCAGGTATCCTGATAGTAATCGTGATAGTAATCCTGTTAGTAATCCTGATAGTTAGCCTGACGGTAATCCTGACAGTTATCCTGATATTAATCCTGACAGTTATCCTGACATTAATCCTGATATTAATCCTAACAGTAATCTTGACAGTAATCCTGATAGTTATTCTGACAGTAATCCTGACTGTAATCCTGATAGTAATCCTGATAGTAATCCTGACAGTTATCCTGATATTAATCCTGACAGTTATCCTGACATTAATCCTGATATTAATCCTAACAGTAATCTTGACAGTAATCCCTACAGTAATCCCGACAGTACTCCTGACAGTAATCCCGACAGTACTCCTGACAGTAATCCCTACAGTAATCCTGACAGTAATCCCTACAGCACTCCTGACAGTAATCCCTACAGTAATCCTGACAGTAATCCCGACAGTACTCCTGACAGTAATCCTGACAGTAATCCCTACAGTAATCCTGACAGTAATCCCTACAGTACTCCTGACAGTAATCCCTACAGTAATCCCGACAGTACTCCTGACAGTAATCCCGACAGTACTCCTGACAGTAATCCATACAGTACTCCTGACAGTAATCCCTACAGTACTCCTGACAGTAATCCTAACAGTAGTCCCGACAGCACTCCTGACAGTACTCCTGACAGTAATCCCTACAGTAATCCCTACAGTACTCCTGACAGTAATCCCTACAGTACTCCTGACAGTACTCCTGACAGTAATCCATACAGTACTCCTGACAGTAATCCCTACAGCACTCCTGACAGTAATCCCTATAGTACTCCTGACAGTAATCCCTACAGTACTCCTGACAGTAATCCTTACAGTAATCCCGACAGTACTCCTGACAGTACTCCCTACAGCACTCCTGACAGTAATCCCTATAGTACTCCTGACAGTAATCCATACAGTACTCCTGACAGTAATCCTAACAGTAATCCCTACAGCACTCCTGACAGTAATCCTAACAGTAATCCCGACAGTACTCCTGACAGTACTCCTGACAGTAATCCCTACAGCACTCCTGACAGTAATCCCGACAGTACTCCTGACAGTAATCCCTACAGTACTCCTGACAGTAATCCCTACAGTACTCCTGACAGTAATCCCTACAGTACTCCTGACAGTAATCCCTACAGTACTCCTGACAGTAATCCCTACAGTACTCCTGACAGTAATCCTGACAGTAATCCCTACAGTACTCCTGACAGTAATCCCTACAGAACTCCTGACAGTAATCCCTACAGTACTTCTGACAGTAATCCTGACAGTACTCCTGACAGTAATCCTGACAGTAATCCCTACAGTACTCCTGACAGTAATCCTGACAGTACTCCTGACAGTAATCCTGACAGTACTCCCGACAGTAATCCCTACAGTACTCCTGACAGTAATCCCTACAGTACTCCTGACAGTAATCCCTAAGGTACTCCTGACAGTAATCCCTACAGTATTCCTGACAGTAATCCCTACAGTACTCCTGACAGTACTCCTGACAGTAATCCCTACAGTACTCCTGACAGTAATCCCTACAGAACTACTGACATTAATCCTGACAGTACTCCTGACATTAATCCCGACAGTACTCCTGACAGTAATCCCTACAGTACTCCTGACAGTAATCCTGACAGTAATCCCGACAGTACTCATGACAGTAATCCCTACAGCACTCCTGACAGTAATCCCTACAGGACTCCTGACAGTAATCCCTACAGCACTCCTGACAGTTATCCCTACAGTACTCCTGACAGTAATCCCTACAGTACTCCTGACAGTAATCCCTACAGTACTCCTGACAGTAATCCCTACAGTAATCCTGACAGTAATCCCTACAGTACTCCTGACAGTAATCCCGACAGTAATCCCTACAGTACTCCTGACAGTAATCCCTACAGTACTCCTGACAGTAATCCCTACAGTAATCCTGACAGTAATCCCTACAGCACTCCTGACAGTAATCCCTACAGTAATCCTGACAGTAATCCCGACAGTACTCCTGACAGTAATCCTGACAGTAATCCCTACAGCACTCCTGACAGTAATCCCTACAGTACTCCTGACAGTAATCCCTACAGTAATCCCGACAGTACTCCTGACAGTAATCCCGACAGTACTCCTGACAGTAATCCATACAGTACTCCTGACAGTAATCCCTACAGTACTCCTGACAGTAATCCTAACAGTAGTCCCGACAGCACTCCTGACAGTACTCCTGACAGTAATCCCTACAGTAATCCCTACAGTACTCCTGACAGTAATCCCTACAGTACTCCTGACAGTACTCCTGACAGTAATCCATACAGTACTCCTGACAGTAATCCCTACAGCACTCCTGACAGTAATCCCTATAGTACTCCTGACAGTAATCCCTACAGTACTCCTGACAGTAATCCTAACAGTAATCCCGACAGTACTCCTGACAGTACTCATGACAGTAATCCCTACAGCACTCCTGACAGTAATCCATAAAGTACTCCTGACAGTAATCCCTACAGTACTCCTGACAGTAATCCTAACAGTAATCCCTACAGCACTCCTGACAGTAATCCTAACAGTAATCCCGACAGTACTCCTGACAGTACTCCTGACAGTAATCCCTACAGCACTCCTGACAGTAATCCCGACAGTACTCCTGACAGTAATCCCTACAGTACTCCTGACAGTAATCCCGACAGTACTCCTGACAGTAATCCCTACAGTACTCCTGACAGTAATCCCTACAGTACTCCTGACAGTAATCCCTACAGTACTCCTGACAGTAATCCTGACAGTAATCCCTACAGTACTCCTGACAGTAATCCCTACAGTACTCCTGACAGTAATCCCTACAGTACTTCTGACAGTAATCCTGACAGTACTCCTGACAGTAATCCTGACAGTAATCCCTACAGTACTCCTGACAGTAATCCTGACAGTACTCCTGACAGTAATCCTGACAGTACTCCCGACAGTAATCCCTACAGTACTCCTGACAGTAATCCCTACAGTACTCCTGACAGTAATCCCTAAGGTACTCCTGACAGTAATCCCTACAGTAATCCTGACAGTAATCCCTACAGTACTCCTGACAGTACTCCTGACAGTAATCCCTACAGTACTCCTGACAGTAATCCCTACAGTACTCCTGACATTAATCCTGACAGTACTCCTGACATTAATCCCGACAGTACTCCTGACAGTAATCCCTACAGTACTCCTGACAGTAATCCTGACAGTAATCCCGACAGTACTCATGACAGTAATCCCTACAGCACTCCTGACAGTAATCCCTACAGCACTCCTGACAGTAATCCCTACAGCACTCCTGACAGTTATCCCTACAGTACTCCTGACGGTAATCCCTACAGTACTCCTGACAGTAATCCCTACAGTACTCCTGACAGTAATCCCTACAGTAATCCTGACAGTAATCCCTACAGTACTCCTGACAGTAATCCCGACAGTAATCCCTACAGTAATCCATACAGTAATCCCTACAGTACTCCTGACAGTAATCCCTACAGTACTCCTGACAGTAATCCCTACAGTACTCCTGACAGTAATCCCGACAGTACTCCTGACAGTACTCCTGACAGTAATCCCTACAGCACTCCTGACAGTAATCCCGACAGTACTCCTGACAGTAATCCCGACAGTACTCCTGACAGTAATCCCTACAGTACTCCTGACAGTAATCCCTACAGTACTCCAGACAGTAATCCCAACAGTACTCCTGACTGTAATCCCTACAGTACTCCTGACAGTAATCCCGACAGTACTCCTGACAGTAATCCCTACAGTACTCCTGACAGTAATCCCTACAGTACTCCTGACAGTAATCCCTACAGTACTCCAGGCAGTAATCCCTACAGTAATCCCTACAGTACTCCTGACAGTAATCCCTACAGTATTCCTGACAGTAATCCCGACAGTAATCCCGACAGTACTCCCGACAGTACTCCTGACAGTAATCCCGACAGTAATCCCGACAGTACTCCTGACAGTACTCCTGACAGTACTCCTGACAGTAATCCCTACAGTACCCCTGACAGTAATCCCGACAGTAATCCCTACAGTAATCCTGACAGTCAGTACCGCTGTGGGCTCCATCCCGCACACAGAACCAGACTGAACCCACCTGCTGTCTGGAGGTGGACCTGAGGACCGAAGACACCGTCCAGGAGCTTCTGTCGTCCACAAAGCTGCTCCTGGTTCTCGTGGTTTGCTAACGTTCTTTCAAACTGCTCAATGATGTCTTCAGCAGCAGCAGTTAGTCGCTGCAGGACAAAAGCTCTCAGCGTTTGGACGTCACACATTTTGACTCGTTCACAGCACAACTTTTCCTCCAGACACGATCCTTTACAATCTGTTCGCTGATGTGCTCCGAGTCCACAAGATGGTTTCCGGCTAGCAGGCTAAGCTAGCTGCGTTAGCTCGTCGGGGCGGAAGCAGAAAGTTGCCTTGTTGAGCGTCTTCCGGTCCAGAGAACAGAACAGAGTCTCTTCTGACAGCTGTTCACACAGAAAGACTCCAGAAAGCCTCTTTGGGATTTCTCCAAGCTTCACCGGCTGGCGAGGCCTGACAACTCCTACCGCTGCTGGGGCTGTTAGCAATAGCCGAGCGCTACTTCTTCTTCTCCGTTTTGCTGCTCGGTCTGCTTCCGGTTTGGCGCCACCGTCTGGACAAAGACTGAATCACAACGACTTTGAGAACTGGAGGAGTTCTGGATTCCATCCTCTTTGACATGAACCCATCATCTGAACATAAAGACACCCTGATGGACTCGTCTACATTCATAAATATATCATTCATCAGGATTCAGAACCTCCTCAGACCCACAATAGTTTCAGGGCTGTCAGTCTCTACTAAATAATTTATTTTACTCTTCTAATTGTTTGATAAAGAAAACAATTAAGACCAACAGATCAACAGGAAGAAGGCAGACGCCCATAAAACAGGGCGTGGCCCAGCACCTCTGCCTCGAACAGAGGGGTGGGCCTACGCCAAAGTGTAGGAAGGACATGACTGATGTCAGATGGCTCCGCCAACAGTCACTTTGTTTCCTCCATTTCTTGTTCATTTTTTTAAAGGTACTTGTGTTTGGACAAATAACAAAAATAACTCATAATAGTTATAATTTTTTAAATTTCATTTTAAATCGATTAAGTCTGCACATGCACATTACAAAAACAATTCAAATGAGGAAATTTCATCCTCATACTCCTATATTACGTAAGAACTAAAATCAAGCGGACATGTTTTCCATGGTTTTCTCGATAATAGTAAACATTCCTTTCATTCTTCCATCAATAGCCGTGGGATTGTATAGAACACCCTCAGGCATCCCAAGTTGTATTTTCTGTCTGTTTCAGTCACATGATATACAGGTACTAAAAACCAAGGGCAGTCTAGTAATTTTGTCCATGACTGTATTTACTTTTTAGTCACACAGATCATATTAGTCATTCATTTCCCTTGATTGACACAGTGAGATAGATGCTCAGTAAACCAGGTTCATTCTGTGGACTTCATATGGACTGTAAACTTTATAGGCAGAATTTGTAGGTGCAGCCAGGGGCAGGAGGAAGTCCAGTTTGGGGACCAAGTCATTTCATCTCTTCATCTCTTTTGTGGATGATGTCCTGTATTCATCATCAAACCTGAACCTTCAGCAAGCACTGGGGTGGTTTGCAGCTGTGTGACGTGAGTGGGATGTGGATCAGCACCTTCAATTCCAAGGCCATAGTTCTTGCCAGGAAAAAGGTCTGCCCCCTCCCAGTTGGTGAGGAGTCTTTGCCCCAAGTGGAGGAGTTTAAATATCTTGGAGTAGGACAAAACATGAGATTGACAGACGGATAGGCCCAGCTTCCGCAGTGATTGTATAGGTCTGTCGTGGTGAAGAAGGCACTGAGTCATAAGACAAAGCTCTCGATTTACCAATCAATATACGTTCCGATTCTCACCTATGGTCATAACTGAAAGGACAGGGTCCTACATACAAGCGGTTGAAATTTTTAATCCATAGAGTGGCTGGGTGCATTCTTTGAGATAGGGTGAGGAGGTCAGTCGCCAGAGAGGAAATTGGAGTAGAGCCGCTGCTCCTCCACCTTGAGCGGAGCCAGTTGAGGTGGCCCAGGCGTTTGTTTCAAATGCCTCCTGGACGCCTCCCTGGGGAGGTGTTCTGGGCATTTCGTACCGGGAGGAGACTTCAGGGAAGATCTAGAACACACTGAAGGGACTATGTCTCTCAGTTGGCCTGGGAACGCCTCGGGATCCCTTGGTAAGAGATGGAAGAGGTCTTTAGTTTTGGGGAAGTTGTCATTGCATTATGGACCAACTTGTTTGTGTGCCTGTGTGAGAAGCATGGATGAGCCAAGCCCTCGGTAAGAAATCAGAAGAGAGTAATTGTTCAGGAGAGGGTAAGACACAACAAAACCTTCTCAGCTGGAAAAAAAAACACTTTAATTCCAGAAAGTCCACAAATATAATTTGCACCTTGATTTTAAGGGGGACTGGCAGTCAATTTTGCCTCCAATCCAGATAATTAATCAGTGAATCACATCTACAAACAGTTTACACTAAAACAAAATGGGATCTTCATTCAACTCCATTTCTGTCGATGACACACATTCATTCAAATGAACTACCAGAGTAAAGCTTTTCTTACAAGCTGTTCAACTGGTGGGCATCTCCTCGCTGTGGGTTTTCATATGTTTTCTTAGACTTCCACCCTGTCTGTATCCTTTACCGCACACTGAACAAATATAGGGTTTCTCTCCCGTGTGGATTCTCATGTGCTCTGTAAGATCTCCGCCACGTTTAAATCCTTTTTCACACACTGAACAAATAAAAGGCCTCTCTCCTGTGTGGACTCTCATGTGCTCTGTTAGGTCTCCACCACGTCTAAACCCTTTATTGCACACTGAACAAATGAAGGGTTTCTGTCCTGTATGGATACTCATGTGCAGTCTTAAATGTTGAACTTGCCTGAATTCTTTACCACACAATGAACAAATAAAGGGTTTCTCTCCTGTGTGGATTCTTGTGTGCACCCAGAGATCTCGGCTTTCTCTAAATCCTTTACCACAGAACGAACAGCTAAAGGGCTTCTCACCTGTGTGGAGCATCATGTGGCGCTGACGATCTGATCTGAACGGAAAAGTCAGTTCACAATATGAACAACTGAATATTTTCTTTCCTGTCTGAACTCCACCTTGTTCCTGCAGAAGTTTCCCGTCACCAGAGCAGGAACCACCTTCAGAGAAGCTAACTGGTGGATTTCCAGGATGACATCCAAGTTCTTGGTTGTTCCTCAACTGATTGAAGTCTGACTGAGGTTCACTGATCTCCTCCAGGTCCTCTGATTCAGAGGAGTGTGACATCTGGTCTTCATCTGGTCCTGGGCCTTCGTAGTCATAGTAAACAGCCTTTGTTTTCATGTCTTCATCCTGAAAACGCGAGGACTGAGGTATCTCTTCATCATCATCTTCACTCTTCACAGTGACTGAAGAGAATATTAACTCTGCGACATCATCATTATCATTTATCCCTTGCAGTTGCTCGTTTTCCTGATTGGTCTGGACTTCCTCCGGTTCTTCTTTAATGTACGAAAGTTCTGGTTGGACCTCCTGGTCCAGATTGGACCTTAAATCCTGCTGCTCAGGGTCAACCTCTTCTTTAGTCACCAACATCAGCTGGACGTCTGAAAAACAAAGAAATTCATACATTTATATTTGGAAGTCATTGTAGCCGCAAGACACAAGCCAGTGTCTTATTGTGCCGGTCCCAAGCCCGGATAAATACAGAGGGATGCATCCGGCGTAAATTTTTTGCCAGATCAAACATGCGAATCAAACCTACGACTTCCATACCGGATCGGTCGAGGCCCAGGTTAACAACGACCGCCATCGGCGCTGTTGACCTACAGGGTGCAGGTGGAAATTGGACTACTGTTGGTCGAAGGAGAGGAGGAAAGTGTGCCCGTAAGAAGAGAGAGGAGTGCCAAGAGTATAGGACCGAGAGTAGGGACGTTGAATGTTGGAACACTGACAGGAAAAGGTAGAGAGTTGGTTGACATGATGCAGAGGAGGAAGGTAGACATACTGTGTGTCCAGGAGACCAGGTGGAAAGGTAGCAAGGCTAGAAGTTTAGGAGCAGGGTTCAAGTTATTCTATCATGGTGTAGATGGGAAGCGAAATGGAGTAGGAGTTATCTTGAAGGAGGAGTTTGTTAGGAATGTCCTGGAGGTAAAAAGAGTGTCAGAGAGAGTGATGAGTCTGAAGCTAGAAATAGAAGGTGTGATGGTCAATGCTGTTAGTGGGTATGCTCCACAAGTAGGATGTGAGCTGGAAGAGAAGGAGAAATTCTGGCTGGACTTTGATGAAGTGATGTAGAGCATAGCTAGAAGTGAGAGAGTTATCATTGGTGCAGACTTCAATGGACATGTTGGTGCAGGTAACAGAGGTGATGGGCAGTTTTGGTATCCAGGAGAGGAACGCAGAAGGACAGATGGTAGTTGACTTTGCAAAAAGGATGGAAATGGCTATAGTGAATACTTTCTTCCAGAAGAGGCAGGAACATAGGGTGACCTATAAGAGTGGCGGTAGGAGCACACAGGTAGACTACATCTTGTGTAGACGGTGTAATCTGAAGGAGATCAGTGACCGCAAAGTAGTGGTAGGCGAGAGTGTAGCCAAACAGCATAGGATGGTGGTGTGTAGAATGACTCTGGTGGTGAGGAAGATGAAGAGGACAAAGACAGAGCAGAGGACAAAATGGTGGCAGCTGAAAAGGGAAGAGTGTTGCATGACTTTTAAGAAGGAGTTAAGACAGGCTCTGGGTGGTCAGGAGGTGCTGCCAGATGACTGGACAACTACAGCTAATGTGATCAGGGAGACAGGTAGGAGAGTACTTGGTGTGTCATCTGGAAGGTCATCTGGAAGGAAAGTAGATAAGGAGACTTGATGGTGGAATGAGGAGGTACAGGAGTGTATACAAAGAAAGAGGTTAGCTAAGAAGAAGTGGGACACTGAGAGGACTGAGGAGAGTAGACAGGAGTACAGGGAGATGCAGCGTAAGGTGAAGGTAGAGGTAGCAAAGGCCAAACAAGGGGCTTATGATGACTTGTATGCTCGGTTGGATAGTAAGGAGGGAGAGACTGATCTATACCGGTTGGCAAGACAGAGAGACAGAGATGAGAAGGACGTGCAGCAGGTTAGGGTGATTAAGGATAGGGATGGAGGTCTATTGACAGGTGTCAGTAGTGTGATGGGAAGATGGAAAGAATACTTTGAAGAGTTGATGAATGTGGAAAATGAGAGAGAACAAAGACTAGAAGAGGTGACTGTTGTGGACCAGGATGTAGCAAAGATTAGTCAGGATGAAGTGAGGAGGGCACTGAAGAGGATGAAGAGTGGAAAGGCGGTCGGTCCTGATGATACACCTGTAGAGGTTTGGAAGTGTCTGACTGGGTTGTTCAACAGGATCGTAGATACTGAGAAGATGCCTGAGGAATGGAGGAGAAGTGTGCTGGTGCCCATTTTTAAGAACAAAAAAGATGTGCAGAGTTGTGGCAACTACAGAGGAATAAAGCTGATGAGCCATACAATGAAGTTATGGGAAAGAGTAGTGGAAGCTAGACTAAGGGCAAAAGTGAACATTTGTGAGCAGCAATATGGTTTCATGCCAAAAAAGAGTACTACAGATGCAGTATTTGCTTTGAGGATGTTGATAGAGAAGTACAGAGAAGGCCAGAGGGAGCTGCATTGTGTTTTTGTAGATCTGGAGAAAGCTTATGACAGGGTGCCCAGAGAGGAACTGTGGTATTGTATGAGGAAGTCTGGAGTGGCAGAGAAGTATGTTAGAGCGGTGCAGGACATGTTTGAGGACTGTAAGACAGTGGTGAGGTGTGCTGTTGGTGTGACAGAGGAGTCAAGGTGGAGGTGGGACTGCATCAGGGATCAGCTTTTAGCCCCTTCTTGTTCGCTATGGTGATGGACAGGCTGACAGACGAGGTTAGAAAGGAATCTCCATGGACTATGATGTTTGCAGATGACATTGTGATCTGCAGTGAGAGCAGGAAGTGGTGGAGGAGAAGCTAGAGAGGTGGAGGTTTGTCCTGGAAAGGAGAGGAATGAAGGTTAGCCGCAGTAAGACACAGTACATGTGTGTGAATGAGAGGGACCCAAGTGGAAGAGTGAAGTTACAGGGAGAAGAGATCAAGAAGGTGGAGGATTTGAAGTACTTAGGGTCAACAGTCCAGAGCAATGGAGAGTGTGGAAAAGAGGTGAAGAAGCGTGTCCAGGCAGGATGGAACGGGTGGAGGAAAGTGTCAGGTCTGATGTGTGATAGAAGAGTTTCAGCTAAAATGAAAGGAAAGGTGTACAAAACTGTGGTGAGACCAGCGATGTTGTTTGGTCTAGAGACAGTGTCACTGAGGAAAAGACAGGAGGCAGAGCTGGAGGTAGCAGAGATGAAGATGCTGAAGTTCTCTCTGGGAGTGACCAGGAAGGATAGGATCAGGAATGAGTCCATCAGAGGGACAGCACATGTTAGAGGTTTTGGAGATAAAGTCAGAGAGGCCAGACTGAGATGGTTTGGACATGTCCAGAGGAGAGATAGTGAATATATTGGTAGAAGGATGCTGAGTTTTGAACTGCCAGGCAGGAGGCCTAGAGGAAGACCAAAGAGGAGGTTTATGGATGTAGTGAAAGAGGACATGAAGGTAGTTGGTGTGAGAGAAGAGGATGCAGAAGACAGGGTTAGATGGAGGACACTGATTGGCTGTGGTGACCCCTGAAGGGAAAAGCCCAAAGGAGAAGAAGAAGTAATCCTAACAGTAATCCTGGCAGTAATCCTGATAATTAATCCTGATAGTAATCCTGATAGTAATCCTGACAGTAATCCTGACAGTACTCCTGAGGGTAATCCTGACAGTAATCCCGACAGTACTCCCGACATTACTCCTGACAGTAATCCCTACAGTAATCCTGATAGTAATCCCTACAGTAATCCTGACAGCAATCCAGACAGTAATCCCTACAGTAATCCTGACAGTAATCCTGACAGTACTCCCTGCAGTACTCCTGACAGTAATCCCTATAGTAATTCTGACAGTAATCCCTACAGTAATCCCAACAGTAATCCTTACAGTACTCCTGACAGTAATCCCGACAGTACTCCTGACAGTAATCCCTACAGTACTCCTGACAGTAATCCCGACAGTAATCCTGACAGTACTCCTGACAGTAATCCCGACAGTACTCCTGACAGTTATCCCGACAGTACTCCTGACAGTAATCCCTACAGTATTCCCGACAGTAATCCCTACAGTACTCCCGACAGTAATCCCTACAGTAATCCCGACAGTATTCCTGACAGTAATCCCTACAGTACTCCCGACAGTAATCCCTACAGTACTCCTGACAGTAATCCCTACAGTACTCCTGACAGTAATCCCGACAGTACTCCTGACAGTAATCCCGACAGTACTCCTGACAGTAATCCCGACAGTACTCCTGACAGTAATCCCTACAGAACTCCTGACAGTAATCCCTACAGCACTCCTGACAGTAATCCCTACAGTACTCCTGACAGTAATCCCTACAGTACTCCTGACAGTAATCCCTACAGTACTCCTGACAGTAATCCCTACAGTACTCCTGACAGTAATCCCTACAGCACTCCTGACAGTAATCCCTACAGTACTCCTGACTGTAATCCCTACAGTACTCCTGACAGTAATCCCGACAGTACTCCTGACAGTAATCCCTACAGTAATCCTGACAGTAATCCCTACAGTACTCCTGACAGTAATCCCGACAGTAATCCCTACAGTACTCCTGACAGTAATCCCTACAGCACTCCTGACAGTAATCCCGACAGTACTCCTGACAGTAATCCCTACAGTACTCCTGACAGTAATCCCTACAGTACTCCTGACAGTAATCCCTACAGTATTCCTGACAGTAATCCCTACAGTACTCCTGACAGTAATCCCTACAGTACTCCTGACAGTAATCCCAACAGTACTCCTGACTGTAATCCCTACAGTACTCCTGACAGTAATCCCGACAGTACTCCTGACAGTAATCCCTACAGTAC
Source organism: Antennarius maculatus (assembly GCA_013358685.1). NCBI lineage: Eukaryota > Metazoa > Chordata > Actinopteri > Lophiiformes > Antennariidae > Antennarius > Antennarius maculatus. The sequence continues at coordinate 320,144 of CM023612.1, read as the reverse complement.
TCCTGACAGTAATCCCTACAGTACTCCTTACAGTAATCCCTACAGTACTCCTGACAGTAATCCCTACAGTACTCCTGACAGTAATCCCTACAGTATTCCTGACAGTAATCCCGACAGTAATCCCGACAGTAATCCCGACAGTACTCCCGACAGTACTCCTGACAGTAATCCCGACAGTAATCCCGACAGTACTCCTGACAGTACTCCTGACAGTACTCCTGACAGTAATCCCTACAGTACTCCTGACAGTAATCCCGACAGTAATCCCTACAGTACTCCTGACAGTAATCCCTACAGTACTCCTGACAGTCAGTACCGCTGTGGGCTCCATCCCGCACACAGAACCAGACTGAACCCACCTGCTGTCTGGAGGTGGACCTGAGGACCGAAGACACCGTCCAGGAGCTTCTGTCGTCCACAAAGCTGCTCCTGGTTCTCGTGGTTTGCTAACGTTCTTTCAAACTGCTCAATGATGTCTTCAGCAGCAGCAGTTAGTCGCTGCAGGACAAAAGCTCTCAGCGTTTGGACGTCACACATTTTGACTCGTTCACAGCACAACTTTTCCTCCAGACACGATCCTTTACAATCTGTTCGCTGATGTGCTCCGAGTCCACAAGATGGTTTCCGGCTAGCAGGCTAAGCTAGCTGCGTTAGCTCGTCGGGGCGGAAGCAGAAAGTTGCCTTGTTGAGCGTCTTCCGGTCCAGAGAACAGAACAGAGTCTCTTCTGACAGCTGTTCACACAGAAAGACTCCAGAAAGCCTCTTTGGGATTTCTCCAAGCTTCACCGGCTGGCGAGGCCTGACAACTCCTACCGCTGCTGGGGCTGTTAGCAATAGCCGAGCGCTACTTCTTCTTCTCCGTTTTCCTGCTCGGTTTGCTTCCGGTTTGGCGCCACCGTCTGGACAGAGACTGAATCACAACCTCCCACTCACAGTTCACAGAAGGAACTAACAGCTTTCATGACCAACCAACAGATGACACTGATAAGCCTTCACCCTCACATTAACTTCCGCATCACTTCATGGTCTATAATTCAGTTAAAGTTTGACCTGCATCATTTGTTCTCCTCTTCCTCTTTTATGAGCCACAGGGCTTGTTGATTACCTGGGATAGACGTGAAACTTGTGGTTGATGACTCCATATGGTTGAGCATCGGGTCCAGGACTGTATGGTTCTGTTTTTAAACATTCAACCCCCTTTTCTGGTTCTCTGTTCTTGAGAATTTGTTTTTAGTGTTAATGGTTGACGAGGGACTGCCCTTCCCCTGTCAACCTCCACAGAAACCGAAGCAGGACATGATGTGTTTGTTTTCTACACAATTTCTAAGAAATACAGTCTTGGGCCAAAATCTGAGTGAATTTCAAATCATTTTCCGTCTTTTTCAATACCTCATGTTTTTGTTCTTTTATTTTTATTACATTTATCATTTCAGAACTTGGACAACGTGGGTCCCCCTTCCCATGGGCTCACCACCTGTGAGAGGGGCCATAGGGGTCGGGTGCACTGTGAGCTGGGCGGTGGCCGAAGGCGGGGACCTTGGCGATCCGATCCCCGGCTACAGAAGCTGGCTCTTGGGACGTGGAATGTCACCTCTCTGGCAGGGAAGGAGCCCGAGCTGGTGTGTGAGGTCGAGAAGTTCTGACTAGATATAGTCGGGCTCACCTCCACACACAGCTTGGGCTCTGGTACCAGTCCTCTCGAGAGGGGTTGGACTCTCTTCCACTCTGGAGTTGCTCATGGTGAGAGACGCCGAGCAGGTGTGGGTATACTTATAGCCCCCCGGCTTGGCGCCTGTACATTGGGGTTCACCCCGGTGGACGAGAGGGTAGCCTCCCTCCGCCTTCGGGTGGGGGGACGGGTCCTGACTGTTGTTTGTGCTTATGCACCAAACAGCAGTTCAGAGTACCCACCCTTTTTGGAGTCCTTGGAGGGGGTGCTGGAGAGCGCTCCCACTGGGGACTCCATCGTTCTACTGGGGGACTTCAATGCTCATGTGGGCAATGACAGTGAGTCCTGGAAGGGCGTGATTGGGAAGAACGGCCCCCCCTATCAGAACCCGAATGGTGTTCAGTTATTGGACTTCTGTGCTCATCACGGACTGTCCATGATGAACACCATGTTCAGACATAAGGGTGTCCATATGTGCACTTGGCACCAGGACACCCTAGGCCGCAGTTCGATGATCGACTTTGTGATCGTGTCATCGGACTTGCGGCCGCATGTCTTGGACACTCGGGCGAAGAGAGGGGCGGCGCTTTCAACCGATCACCACCTGGTGGTGTGTTGGCTCCGATGGTGGGGGAAGATGCCGGTCCGACCTGGCAGACCCAAACGTATTGTGAGGGTCTGCTGGGAACGCCTGGCGGAATCCCCTGTCAGAAGGAGTTTCAACTCCCACCTCCGGCAGAACTTCACCCACGTTCCGGGGGAGGCGGGGGACATTGAGTCTGAGTGGACCATGTTCCGCGCCTCCATTGTCGAAGCGGCCGACCGCAGCTGTGGCCGTAAGGTGGTCGGTGCCTGTCGTGGCGGCAACCCCAGAACCCGCTGGTGGACATCGGCGGTAAGGGATGCCGTCAAGCTGAAGAAGGAGTCCCATCGGGCCTTTTTGGCCTGTGGAACTCCTGAGGCAGCTGATAGGTACCGGCTGGCCAAGCGGAATGCAGCTTTGGTGGTTGCTGAGGCAAAAACTCGGGCGTGGGAGGAGTTCGGTGAGGCCTTGGAGGACGACTTCCGGACGGCTTCGAGGAGATTCTGGTCCACCATCAGACGTCTCAGGAGGAGGAAGCAGTGCAGCATCAACACTGTGTATAGTGGGGATGGGGCGCTGCTGACCTCAACTCGGGACGTTGTGACTCGGTGGGGAGAATACTTCGAAGACCTCCTCAATTCCGGCGACACGCCTTCCCATGAGGAAGCAGAGTCTGGGTTCTCTGAGGCGGGCTCTCCTATCTCTGGGGTTGAGGTCACCGAGGTAGTTAAAAAGCTCCTCGGTGGCAGGGCCCCGGGGGTGGATGAGATCCGCCCGGAGTTCCTAAAGGCTCTGGATGTTGTGGGGCTGTCTTGGTTGACACGCCTCTGCAACATCGCGTGGACGTCGGGGACAGTGCCTCTGGATTGGCAGACTGGGGTGGTGGTCCCCCTTTTTAAGAAGGGGGACCGGAGGGTGTGTTCCAACTACAGGGGGATCACACTCCTCAGCCTCCCTGGTAAGGTCTATTCAGGGGTTCTGGAGAGGAGGGTCCGTCGGGAAGTCGAATCTCGGATTCAGGAGAAGCAATGTGGTTTTCGTCCTGGCCGTGGAACAGTGGACCAGCTCTACACCCTCCGCAGGGTCCTTGAGGGGGCATGGGAGTTCGCCCAACCAGTCTACATGTGTTTTGTGGACTTGGAGAAGGCGTTCGACCGTGTTCCTCGGGGGGTTCTGTGGGGGGTGCTTCGGGAATATGGGGTACCGAACCCCTTGATAAGGGCTGTTCGGTCCCTGTACGACCGATGTCAGAGTTTGGTCCGCATTGCCGGCAGTAAGTCGGATTCGTTTCCAGTGAGGGTTGGACTCCGCCAAGGCTGCCCTTTGTCACCGATTCTGTTCATAACTTTTATGGACAGAATTTCTAGGCGCAGCCAAGGCGTTGAGGGTGTCCGGTTTGGTGGCCTCAGCATTGCGTCTCTGCTTTTTGCAGATGACGTGGTGCTGTTGGCTTCATCAAGCCGTGATCTCCAACTCTCACTGGAACGGTTCGCAGCCGAGTGTGAAGCGGTTGGGATGAGAATTAGCACCTCCAAATCTGAGACCATGGTCCTCAGTCGGAAAAGGGTGGAGTGCCCTCTCCGGGTTGGGGATGAGATCCTGCCCCAAGTGGAGGAGTTCAAGTATCTCGGGGTCTCGTTCACGAGTGAGGGTGCGATGGAACGGGAGATCGACAGGCGGATTGGTGCAGCGTCTGCAGTGATGCGGACTCTGTATCGGTCCGTCGTGGTGAAGAAGGAGCTGAGCCGAAAGGCAAAGCTCTCGATTTACCGGTCGATCTACGTTCCTGCCCTCACCTATGGTCACGAGCTGTGGGTCGTGACCGAAAGAACGAGATCCAGGATACAAGCGGCCGAAATGAGTTTCCTCCGCAGGGTGTCCGGGCTCTCCCTTAGAGATAGGGTGAGAAGTTCGGTCATCCGGGAGGGACTCAGAGTCGAGCCGCTGCTCCTCCGCATCGAGAGGAGCCAGATAAGGTGGCTCGGGCATCTGGTCAGGATGCCTCCTGGACGCCTCCCTGGTGAGGTGTTCCGGGCACGTTCTACCGGGAGGAGGCCCCGGGGACGACCCAGGACACGCTGGAGAGACTATGTCTCCCGGCTGGCCTGGGAACGTCTTGGGATTCTCCCGGAGGAGCTGGAGGAAGTGGCTAGGGAGAGGGAAGTCTGGGCTTCCCTGCTTAAGCTGCTGCCCCCGCGACCCGACCCCGGATAAGCGGAAGAGAATGGATGGATGGATGGATGGATTTCAGAACTCGTCGGATCAGAAATCCCAGTTCTTGAGCTATTTGCTTTTTTAATATTGTGTCCCATACAGTACTTTAAACCCAATGTGCTTCTTTTGTCTGCAATTTCCAGGACTTCTAGTTCTTCCCTTCAAGGTGATTTTTTGTTCAATTGTTACTTTGCTCCTCCTTGTGATTTTCAGTTAGTTTATGTGTGAGAGAGAAATGGGTTGATGAAGCATCTGAGATGTACCCCACCTCTCAACCGTAGCCAGCTTTGATAGGCTCCAGAAACCCTCATGACCCACGAGCCAGACAATTGGCTGCGGACGAGACAATTACGGTGGTTTTGTTTGATATTTTAATCAGCAACAATGGCTACGCTACAGTGAAAATACTAAACTGTCATAAAGAATAAGGAGACAAGGAGATTAGGACACTTAAGTTTCCTCAGACCTTCCAGTTCTTTAATTTCATCCCAGTCCACATTTTACATCAGAGTAGAGCAAAGTGAGATCAGAAGATTTCCACTAATTCTGACATCCAAAGCGTAAATACCGCTGCATCAGTTCCTCCATTCCCAGACAAACAGATCTGTACTCGTCTCTCTGACACTCGGTGCGGTTGGGCCAGTACTCAATCCAGGTGGACTCACCAAGTATGTACTGATACCTGAGGAACAAGATTTATTAGTACAGGTGTGTGGAAAACAAGTTCCTCGAAGACGTGTTTATCTAATTTAATCAATTGTTAGCAAAAGCTGCTAGTAAACCTGAGAACAAGAAAGGTTAATTTAGTTATGGAACCAGTTAAAGTCAAGATGTGAACACACTTACGTTTGCTGTTTGTCGTCTCTGCGAATATCTTTCGATGAGCCCATGATTAGGTAGGTTTTGCCTGTTTGCAGATCTAAGGACTCCTTGCAGTGTGGATAACTGAGAAACACTCGTAGTTTTCCCAGAGGGCCCACATCGTAACTTCCTGTCATCAAAAGAACAGAAACAGGGCTGAACGATTATGCGGTTATCTCAGCACGCATTGCAAACTTTGTGTGTTGAATCATGATTACCGATGCTAAAGTTAGTATTTGGCTAACATATGAAGAGCCACTAACTGATCCATGTGAAAAAGGAAGATTAAGATGAAGGGATACCTTAATGTCATGCTATAATTAAATTAAATATTTATATAACTGAATAAAGTTTTAATAATAAAATTTTCGATATTTTTATTCCAAAATTGTAATAATATACTGTAAATAAACTTTATCAAGGGAAGACCAATTCACTGTTTGATGTACACAATGATTTTCTGACTGATGGTTTCTGGTGATGCCGGCAAATTAAGTAGATCAAGATTTGATATAGTAGACTGTAAAATATGATGACGCCCCCTCTTCCTATAACTCAACTTGGAGATCCCTTGGGGAAAACATCTGGAATTGTACGCAGTGCAAAGAAATATACCAACCTTCCTTAATGACTTCCTGTATTTGCATTGTGTAAATGTCCGTTGACTTCTTGTCTATTTGTTCTTCCAGCCTCACTTTGTAGACTGAGGACAGACAGACACAACGGTGGTCGATGGTTACGTCTCCTGCTCTTTGAATCAACACCAACATCAACACTTCCTCTTCTGGAGGACAGCCATGCATCGATCCACTGGGACTCTTACCATAGTCTACTTTGTTGTTTGGAGTCACCTCACACGCCATATCCGTTCGGACATCATTGCTGATCTTTTCTTTCTTCTGCATACTGCAGTTCTCTGAAGGTGAACAATACAGCTGGTGATCTGTAGATCTGCATGACTACAGTCTGGTAGATATAGTCAGATACCATACCTTCAGCACAGGTACATTCATCGTTTGTGCAAAGCCTCATCAAATGTCCAGCTGTTCTCTCCGGATGGTAGAATTTCACACAATGTGTTTCTGCAAGACAAAGCAATGCTATTTAAATATGCATATATACCCACATAAACGTGTACATATCTACATGTATATATAAATATACATACATACATATATACACAGTGTATGTACATATATATAGTGTATACAGAGTATATGTATATAAACTGTATACAGTATGTATATGTGTGTGTGTATACACTGTGGATATGGACGCACCCACACAAATATATACACATATACAAATATGTGTCTATGTATATGTATATTTATGTATATATGTATATACAGTAATCCCTTTCTTATTCGCGCTTCAAGATGTGTGGCTTTACTACATTGTGGATTTTTCCAATTATGTACATATTATACATTGTCCTTGATGTGATGTAAATTTCATCTCGTCGAGGACAAGGGAGACAGCAATAGGCAAGGAGCAAGTGTCTCCCATGAGCTGTAGCCACGTGAGACCGTACGAGCATGCTATTTGCTGACAACATTTGTGTGTGCACTGTGTTCCGAGACACAGTTCCTCACAAAAGTGCTTTAAACAGTCTATCAGAGTGTAGGAAAAGGTAATACAGATAGAAAGTGGTTTAATATCAATATGGGGAGGGTTGATTAATGTTTAAATTACTGTGAATAGTAAAATAAATAGTTTGTTGCTATATCTCAGATTGTTGCTGTATATATATAATATATACACAGGCAAACCTCGGTTTCCGACCACAATTTGTCCCGGAAGATTGTTCGAATACTGTTTTGTCGAATTCCAAATACATTTTTTCCATTACAGATAATGTAAATGGTAACCACAAGAGGACACAAGCCAGTGTCTTATTGTGCCGGTCCCAAGCCCAGATAAATACAGAGGGATGCGTCAGATGCGAATCAACCCTATGACTTCCATACCGGATCGGTCGAGGCCCAGGTTAACAACGACCGCCATCGGCGCTGTTGACCTACAGGGCGCCAGTGGAAATTGGATTACTGTTGGTCGAAGAAGGAGAGGAGGAAAGTGTGTTCGCACAAAGAAAGAGAAGAGCAGCGCCAAGAGTATAGGACTAAGAGTAGGGATGTTGAATGTTGGAACAATGACAGGAAAAGGTAGCGAGTTGGTTGACATGATGCAGAGGAAGAAGGTAGACATACTGTGTGTCCAGGAGACCAGGTGGAAAGGTAGCAAGGCTAGAAGTTTAGGAGCAGGGTTCAAGTTGTTCTATCATGGTGTAGATGGGAAGAGAAATGGAGTAGGAGTTATCTTGAAGGAGGAGTCTGTTAGGAATGTCCTGGAGGTAAAAAGAGTGTCGGATAGAGTGATGAGTCTGAAGCTAGAAATAGAAGGTGTGATGTTCAATGTTGTTAGTGGGTATGCCCCACAGGTAGGATGTGAGCTGGAGGAGAAGGAGAAATTCTGGCTGGACTTTGATGAAGTGATACAGAGCATACCTAGAAGTGAGAGAGTTGTCATTGGTGCAGACTTCAATGGACATGTTGGTGCAGGTAACAGAGGTGATGAGGAAGTGATGGGCAGGTTTGGTATCCAGGAGAGGAACGCAGAAGGACAGATGGTAGTTGACTTTGCAAAAAGGATGGAAATGGCTGTAGTGAATACTTTCTTCCAGAAGAGGCAGGAACATAGGGTGACCTATAAGAGTGGTGGTAGGAGCACACAGGTAGACTACATCTTGTGTAGACGGTGTAATCTGAAGGAGATCAGTGACTGTAAAGTAGTGGTAGGCGAGAGAGTAGCCAAACAGCATAGGATGGTGGTGTGTAGAATGACTTTGGTGGTGAGGAAGATGAAGAGGACAAAGACAGAGCAGAGGACAAAATGGTGGCAGCTGAAAAGGGAAGAGTGTTGCATGACTTTTAAGAAGGAGTTAAGACAGGCTCTGGGTGGTCAGGAGGTGCTGCCAGATGACTGGACAACTACAGCTAATGTGATCAGGGAGACAGGTAGGAGAGTACTTGGTGTGTCATCTGGAAGGAAAGTAGATAAGGAGACTTGATGGTGGAATGAGGAGGTACAGGAGTGTATACAAAGAAAGAGGTTAGCTAAGAAGAAGTGGGACACTGAGAGGACTGAGGAGAGTAGACAGGAGTACAGGGAGATGCAGCGTAAGGTGAAGGTAGAGGTAGCAAAGGCCAAACAAGAAGCTTATGATGACTTGTATGCTCGGTTGGACAGTAAGGAGGGAGAGACTGATCTATACAGGCTGGCAAGACAGAGAGACAGAGATGAGAAGGACGTGCAGCAGGTTAGGGTGATTAAGGATAGGGATGGAAGTCTATTGACAGGTGTCAGTAGTGTGATGGGAAGATGGAAAGAGTACTTTGAAGAGTTGATGAACGTGGAAAATGAGAGAGAACAAAGACTAGAAGAGGTGACTGTTGTGGACCAGGATGTAGCAAAGATTAGTCAGGATGAAGTGAGGAGGGCACTGAAGAGGATGAAGAGTGGAAAGGCAGTCGGTCCTGATGATATACCTGTAGAGGTTTGGAAGTGTCTAGGAGAGGTGGCAGTAGAGTTTCTGACTGGGTTGTTCAACAGGATCTTAGATAGTGAGAAGATGCCTGAGGAATGGAGGAGAAGTGTGCTGGTGCCCATTTTTAAGAACAAGGGAGATGTGCAGAGTTGTGGCAACTACAGAGGAATAAAGCTGATGAGCCATACAATGAAGTTATGGGAAAGAGTAGTGGAAGCTAGACTAAGGGCAGGAGTGAACATTTGTGAGCAGCAGTATGGTTTCATGCCAAAAAAGAGTACTACAGATGCAGTATTTGCTTTGAGGATGTTGATAGAGAAGTACAGAGAAGGCCAGACGGAGCTGCATTGTGTTTTTGATTGCTGAGGTTCTCTCTGGGAGTGACCAGGAAGGATAGGATCAGGAATGAGTACATCAGAGGGACAGCACATGTTAGAGGTTTTGGAGATAAAGTCAGAGAGGCCAGACTGAGATGGTTTGGACATGTCCAGAGGAGAGATAGTGAATATATTGGTAGAAGGATGCTGAGTTTTGAACTGCCAGGCAGGAGGCCTAGAGGAAGACCAAAGGAAAAGAAGAAGACTGTGTGTGTGTGTGTGTGTGTGTGTGTGTGTGTGTGTGTGTGTGTGTGTGTGTGTGTGTGTGTGTGTGTGTGTGTGTGTGTGTGTGTGTGTGTGTGTATGTTCTACCCTGATTTTGTTGAAACTTGTTCAGAATGTTAAAAGATCAGTTCAAGTGTATAAATGTGTTTTATTATTGTTTTATTCGCTTTTTAGAAACATCGCGATGCTTTTATTTTGAAAGACCCAAAGTTAGCGGTAACAGGAAACACAAACAGGAAGTAGGAAGTAGAGTACCGATGCGAGCGGAGTTGGAGAGCGTGACGACATCGTGTGTTGCAACGTCACAATCGAGTGCAATCCTCCATGCCCATCCTCCAGACAGCAGTGGCTGTAAGCAGTGACGGATTTTGGCTAACGCACACAACGCACGTTGCGTAGGGCCCCCACCTAGCGAAAAGGCCCCCCAACGTCGCTTACAAGTAACAGAACATCAGCCCCAGCCAGCTGTGAGCGTTGCGTCCTGTAGCGACGAGCAGCTCTGCTGAAAGTACCAAGACAAGGTCACCTGTGTGACGTCAGTGACGGGATAAGACTCCTGATTGGCTGTCGGTGTCATGAAAACCCTTTCCCCCGTCAGTCCTTGTCCCTTTATGTGGAGATTTGTGATGTCAGCGATGTGAGCTCCATATCAGAAATGTGTGACGTCAGAGAGGTGAGGTCCTGAAGCTGCTACAGTGTGAACTGGATAGTGGATAACACTACAGTAAGTTTGGCTGCTTGCTTTGTGCTTGTTTTCCTGAGCTCAGTGATGGGAGCTCCTGATGCTGCTATAGTCTACTACAGCTTTATGTTTCAACTAGTGGATTGTACTACAGTAGTTGGACAAGTGTGTTTCATTTTTCTATTTTGCTGGTAGGCTCATGTGTACAATCCATAGCAATACAGTAATTGCACAGTTGTGTTATTATTATGTTATTTTATTTTAATTTGTTGTTTTCTCTACTGTTACTGCTAAGCTACAGTATTTGCACAACTATAGTATTTTGAATATCATATACAGTAAATGTTTGTTTATACCTCATTGTGGTCTATATGTCTACTTTGGAGCAAATTGTTTTGAAGGATAGAGGACTGATGCACTGTCAGAGTCTTGATGCAGTACTGTTAGTAAGAATCCTACTCATCGCACCGCATCACTGCATGCATCACTGCATGTAAACAGAAAACAGCTTCTCTTTAGCAAATCCAAATCCTACTGTAGGATTCGCATTTGCTAAAGAGAAGCTGTTTTCTTTATTTGATGACTCTTACTTTACTTAACATTAACACCACACCCCTACAAGCCACCAGACACCCCAATATTCCTCTAATTCTATGGTTTCTGCCTTAAAACGTCCAAAATTTTTCACCGGCACCGAATTCCACTCCAAGGGCCCCTGGATAGAGGGCCTGCCTAGGGCCCCCTGGAGGCTTCAGCCGGCACTGGCTGTAAGTTTAGATGTTTTCTTCATGTTTAAGTTTTTATAATTGCGAACATTTTTTGGAGTTTATTTGTGATTTAGGAACTTAATTTGTATGTGTTTACAAGACAACCTTACAGCTACCTACTTACATGTTGCGTGTCCATTAAGTAACTTGCAAATTGTTTATTCTGTTTATAACATATGTTAACATATGTCTTTTGTATTTTATTTTATAGTGTCACTCCAATTCAATGTATCACCGCCAGTAAACTGCTGTGTAGAAAGTTATTAAAGGAGAAAGGTGGCTCACTTCCTGGCTCTTGAAAAGGACTTTAGCTGGCTGTTTATTCATGTTAACGCTTGGGAAGTAGAACACATGAAGAGAACAGTACTAATATAAGAGGATGCAAAGGACAGGGTTAGATGGAGGCAATTGATTCGCTGTGGCGACCCCTGAAGGGAAAAGCCCAAAGGAAAAGATGAAGATATATATATATATATATATATATATACACACACACACACACACACACACACACACACACACACACACACACACACACACACACACACACACACACACACTGTATATACATATACATGTATGTATATATATGCATATATATATACGCATATGTACAGTATACAGTGTGCTCTCGTACTTTGTGGTTAATGCTCTCAAGATCACAATCTATGTTATTATTTACGGTAATTTAAACATTTCTGAACCCTCCCCATACTGATATTAAACCACCTTCTGTCAGTTTTACCTTCTCCCACACTATTTACAGCACTTTTGTGTCTCACCAAAGTCCAAGACTGACGGAACAGATCACGTGACTGCCTACCAAAAATCCGCAGTGAGGTGGAGTCGAGAGTGTTGATGCGCAAATGCTCGAGAGTGCACTGTATGTAGTATATATATACTGTATATATATATATATATACATACTGTATATATATATATATATATATATATATATATATATACACACACACACACACACACACACACACACACACACACACACACACACACACACACACACACGAATGTTAGCAGGCTAACTGGAGAAAGAAAGCTAACTAATCATGAGATTAGGACAGGAGCTAACGTTAAAGGGAACGGCACCTGTCAAAAGAGCAAGTGGAAAAGAAATGTTTGAGAAGTTATATACATACATATACAGTATATGTATATATACACACACACACATATAATGTTTATATTTTCTTTTTTAAGTAATTACAGTCCATCAGAGAACGTCCATGTGAAGAACACAGTGATGGAGACTCACGGTCGTAGTATTCATAGACAGACACAGCCGCTGGTTGCAAGACGCCCACTTTCAGCTGCTGATGGATCCTGAATGAGATTTCTTCCTTACGAGTGTGAGACACCTGTCAAGAGATGTAAAATATGTAGTAGGGTTAAGAACAGAACCGGTTTCCAATCAGAACCAGTCCCAAAACTGAGATTCATAAGATATTTTAAGAATGTTCTTTTGGTTCTGCTCGTTGGATAGACTCTCGACACAGAATGGCTGACAGACCTGCAGTAAAGAACGGTCCAGAATCAGAACCGACCCAAGAGAGTGAAAAGAGAGACGGTTGAGTCTCACCTTGTCCAGGTAGATGATGAGGGAACCCCTCTCTGACAGCGCCGTGTTCATCTCATACTTAGAAATGGTGCGGGCGTGGCCTTTGGAGAGCTGCACACAAAAGAATAAGACATGTTATCAGACGGTCAGGAACACGTGTTTGTCAGACAGTCAGAAACACGTGTGTTCTGTTGAATCATACATGTTTTAAGTGTGAGTCTCTACATTGACTTACTAAGTCCAGGTCGTTTGTGTTCACATTGAAGCCAGTTAATAAACCGATATCCAACACGGACATGGTCGCGTCCCGCTCCTTGTTTTTATACCTGGATAGAGGGATGGAGGTCAGTATAGTACTGTAGATAGACAGACAGACAGACAGACAGACAGACATATAGATGCACTTACAAAATCTCTATTTTCAGCATGTATGTTATCTCGTTTGTGTCAATTTTATCTGTAAGAGACATGTGATTGATTAGTGATCAGTCAATGTTATTCTGTGCGTTTGATGAACATTGAACAATGAACGATAGAGAAACAGGAAGCAGGCCAGCCCCTGAACATCCAGTGACGATGGCTCACCTGGGAGAAGCTTCACCGTCAGGTTGAATTTATCACAGTCGCTCTGTTTCTCCTCGGGTATGGCGTAATACAGCGACACCATCTGTCACACGGAGAGAACGCCTGAATGAGATGATCTGAGAAGACAAGTCTTCACTGTGTTCTCGACACACAGAAGTTCTAAGGACCTCGTTTGGGATCAAAAACTTCAGCGTGCCTTTACTTACGGTCAGGGTTGCTTCTCCTGTGCCTTTGGCAACGACTGTGACGTCCTGGTTGATTTCATTCATCTATCAAAGGTAACATGCCCAAAAGTTAGGAGGAGACACACCGTCACTGGTGCCGGCACTGACCCTACTTGTGTTTTGTCAGATTATGTTCTTACTTTAGACGTTCTGGTGGTGTACTGGTTCCCTCTGTTGAAGTTGAACTTGTCAGCTTTTGCCCTGCCTGGCACCATGATGTCCACATCCAGATTATATTCTGGTTCTTTGGCGCTAGCCCAGTACTCAGCTACAGCCTGATATACGATTATCGTTGCCTGCAGAGAACAAAATGAGCACCATGAGAAAACAAGGCTTTGCTTTGGGTGTCATCAACCCAGATTAAAAGTGGAGGTGTTTTAAAGAGGATTGATACCTGGGTTGATCCGTACCCTCCGCCCACCTTCTGCTGCTGATTGAACCATCGGACCACAGGTCTGGCATCTTCAAACATCTTCATCAGCAGATAACAACAGGTATTTAGACTTTATATCACAACCCACAAGCTCCACAAGCCTACCGAAGAGCTCCTACCGTAAATCACTTTGTGCTGAGAATTGAAATTTAACCATTATAAACATTTTCATGTCATTGTGTCGTCGACATCAATGTGGTTTCAACCAATGACTGGCATTGACGTCAATGTGTTTCTTAGGTGGGGGGTCTGGCAGAGCTCCATATCGATGGGCATGTTCAGACTGGTCGCCAATATCCGATTTTTAGCTATCCACATTGATATCAGATGTCTCGTTTGTAGTCTGAACAGTCACATACCACATGAAATCCGATTTTTGTGGGATGGATTGAAACCACATTGGGGAGGTAGTTTCATATTGCAGAAGAACAAGAATTTTTTTCATTTTTAGTATATTTATCATCCCGCTCTGTGCGGAGTTCGCATGCTCTCCCCGTGTCCACATGGGTTCTCTCCGGCTTCCTCCCTCCTCCAAAAGCATGCGCTTCAGGTTGATTGGCCGGTCCCAAATTGCCCGTACGAGTGAGTGTGTGTGTGCGTGTTTGTATGTCTTTGTATGTGGCTCCGCGGTGCACTGGCGTTGTGCCCGGAGTGTCCCCCGCATCACGCCCTATGTCAGCTGGGATAGGCTCCAGCTCCCTGTGACCCACTAAGGCGGATACAGCGGCGGTACATCAAAATGAATGAATATATTTATCATTTTATTTCATTATAATTGATTTATTATATATTAAATTAAATTAAAATTCAAGAACATCAAATATGAAAACTTAGAGGAAATGTTTGTACTCACCGAAAGAACTCTTCAAACGGCTTATTTAAACACAAGCTCCAGCTCCCCGTGACCCGTTACAGCGGATAAAGCAGCGGAAAATGAATGAATGAATGAGAATGTATTTCACAGGCCAACAATGGGCCAGTGTTCTATTTTTAGGTTAGTGAGGTTTTATCCAATCAGAATTCAGCTAGCTTGTGTTGCCAGGTTGAATGAAATCTGCCCAGGACCTTCAAAATCTAGAATGCAGGTCTCCCTGCACTGTGAGTAAACGTGAACATAGAGTTAACGGACAGATGCGATAGCCAATCAGATCAGGAGTTGGCGACGCCAAGGCCTTCTAGCTGGCCTCACGTTCACCTGACATGTACGTGTCTTGTGATTGGATACTCACTGTGAGAAGGCGGCACTACGGAGACGCACATTTGAAGAGAAGCTCTAGTGAGACGAGGGTACGATCCCTGAAGGAGCTAACCATTTCTAGCTCACCTGTTCTAGCTAACCTGTTCTAGCTAACCTGAAATAGCTAACCTGTTCTAGCTAACTCGAACTAGCTAACCTATTCTAGCTAACGGAGTTTTCTTGAGGAAACAAAGGAGAATGGATTTTGTGTCTAAATAAGCCGTTTGAAGAGTTCTTTCGGTGAGTACAAACATTTCCTCTAAGTTTTCATATTTGATGTTCTTGTATTTTAATTTAATATATAATAAATCAATTATAATGAAATAAAATGATAAATATATTCATTCATTTTCATGTACCGCCGCTATATCTGCCGTAGTGGGTCACGGGGAGCTGGAGCCTATCCCAGCTGACATAGGGCGTGAGGCGGGGGACACTCTGGGCATGATGCCAGTGCACCGCGGAGCCACATACAAAGACATACAAACACGCACACACACACTCACTCGTACTGGCAATTTGGGGCCGCCCAATCAACCTGAAGGGCATGCTTTTGGAGGAGGGGGGAAACCGGAGAGAACCCACGTGGACACGGGGAGAGCATGCGAACTCCGCACAGAGAGGGGATGATAAATATACTAAAAATGAAAAAAATTCTTGCTCTTCTGCAATGTGTGTAAATAATGTGGTGCACTTGTGCAGCTGTGTGATTGTAGAGGAAATACACAAAGAGACTTGTGTCCCTGCTGGAAAATAACCTGTTTTATACCTGATAGAGGTGATGCAACATCTAGTAGTGTGTTAGTGTATGTCTGTGTTTGGTTTCTGTAGCTCTGGTGTCATAAATGATGGTCATTTCAGTGGGTTTTGTTGTGAAGTAGTTGTGTGACGTCTATAAAGGTGTGGCTGCAGGTTCTTCTGTACCAGTGACAATAAAAGGAGTGGGGGTGATGCCGGTTTTTGTCCCAATTTGAGAGAAGTTATGAACGTCTCAGTCCTGAACGCAACATTGGTGGCAGCGGTGGGAGCTGCTTCCAGTATCACGGGATATATTTATGCAAGTTTGACTAAGGATAGCATCACTGAAGGCCTAGGTATGAAATGCACTGGCCTCAAAATCACCGTTCTGCTCGACTCATCATTTCACCAAAATCTTGTATTCTCAATTTTGTGGTCTAAAACTGGTGTTTTTGACAAAACAAAACACTTCTACTGCCGATTACTAAAGAACAGACAAAAATAGGAGCCAGCATGGACCATAACAACTGTTGGCACTGAATCCAGTAACATCCAGATGGGTGATGCTCACCTCGGCCCTGACCAGAGCAAGAAGAGCATAGGCTGTGGCTTCCAGCATGTAGACACGTCCCTTAGGCACTGGCCAGTGAGTCAACTCTAGAAGGTGCATGCAAAAACAAGCATAAATGTTATTTATATTCCCAAAAAAACTTTGAATTTGTTATCCGTAAATTGTTAAAAAACATAAGTAATCAGCAGAAATTTCAGGTTGAAATATAAGCTTAACAAGTCAGTTCTGATTACCAGACTATGTCAAAGAGACCGTTTTTACCTTAAGCATAAAGTATGTTACATGTCTGGTGTGTTTGGTCCCTACTGAGTAAAAATGATCAGATCATACTGAACATATCCAGCTCTCTAAAAATCATAATTATTCCACAATATGTAATGTTATAAACTGAAAGGCGAAGAAAAACAAGAACAAGAACAGGTATACTTTAATAGTAATAAATGATTTTTGACCTGGGGAGGCAAACCTGTAGAGGATTTCACGATTCAGTTTGTTCTCATTGGCCAGGGCGTAAGACGTCAGGGCGACAGAGTACGGGTTGGTGAGGGTCAGCAAATTCTTCTCCAAAAATTTTACTGATTTGTCTATACTGCTGGAAAGACTCTGTAAATATAAGAAGGTAGGACGGAGAACAAAGAACCACAAATAAAACCAGAAACAGAAACAATACATTTTTGATTCCTGGGGGGAAAACGCTTTTTCTACACTTCTGCAGAAAGAACAAGAGAAATGATCAGAATAATAATTCCTCATCTGTCGTCCTACACAGACGTCACTAGTCACCCTACAGACAACCTAAAATTATCATTACAACGTCATTTATCACATATGAACATGCAGAAAAATTTAAACTGAAGGAAATATTATTGCAATGAGAGAGATGTTTGTTGATTCTGGGGGACAGGAATTTCACAAGCCTATTGGCATCCACCCCTCAGCCCCTTTTTTCCGATGTTGTTGATGTCGTAGATATTATAAAGGTGTGAAGTCTGTTATATTAAATAAATAGATAAATTAAATAAAGAATGAATACCGCGAGGGATTACTGTATATACATTACTGCATATATAATGCACATACAATATATAATGTATATACCATATGTAATGTATATACTATATATAATGTGTATACCATATTTAATATACTGTATACACTACTATATATATAAAGAAAAGTGTTTCTTTTATACACGGAGGTGTGCTGCGTTCCGTGAGTTCCGGAATGCAGTACACACATGGATGCTGTCAGCTACTAGAATGCGCGTATGGTATCATGTGACTCCTTTTCCTTTGGGCTTTTCCCTTCAGGGGTCACCACAGCCAATCAGTGTCCTCCATCTAACCCTGTCCTTTGCATCCTCTTCTCTCACACCAACTACCTTCATGTCCTCTTTCACTACATCCATAAACCTCCTCTTTGGTCTTCCTCTAGGCCTCCTGCCTGGCAGTTCAAAACTCAGCATCCTTCTACCAATATATTCACTATCTCTCCTCTGGACATGTCCAAACCATCTCAGTCTGGCCTCTCTGACTTTATCTCCAAAACCTCTAACATGTGCTGTCCCTCTGATGTACTCATTCCTGATCCTATCCTTCCTGGTCACTCCCAGAGAGAACCTCAGCATCTTCATCTCTGCTACCTCCAGCTCTGTCTCCTGTCTTTTCCTCAGTGACACTGTCTCTAGACCAAACAACATCGCTGGTCTCACCACAGTTTTGGACACCTTTCCTTTCATTTTAGCTGAAACTCTTCTATCACACATCACACCTGACACTTTCCTCCACCCGTTCCATCCTGCCTGGACACGCTTCTTCACCTCTTTTCCACACTCTCCATTGCTCTGGACTGTTGACCCTAAGTACTTCAAATCCTCCACCTTCTTGATCTCTTCTCCCTGTAACCTCACTCTTCCACTTGGGTCCCTCTCATTCACACACATGTACTCTGTCTTACTGCGGCTAACCTTCATCCCTCTCCTTTCCAGGACAAACCTCCACCTCTCTAGCTTCTCCTCCACCTCTTCCCTACTCTCACTGCAGATCACAATGTCATCTGCAAACATCATAGTCCATGGAGATTCCTGTCTAACCTCGTCTGTCAGCCTGTCCATCACCATAGCAACAAGAAGGGGCTCAGAGCTGATCCCTGATGCAGTCCCACCTCCACCTTGAACTCCTCTGTCACACCTACAGCACACCTCACCACTGTCTTACAGTCCTCATACATGTCCTGCACCGCTCTAACATACTTCTCTGACACTCCAGACTTCCTCATACAATACCACAGTTCCTCTCTGGGCACCCTGTCATAAGCTTTCTCCAGATCTACAAAAACACAATGCAGCTCCGTCTGGCCTTCTCTGTACTTCTCTATCAACATCCTACCGAGTAAAAATTCACAATGTAGTGAAGCCGTGCTTCTTGAAGCACAAATACGCGGTAGATCACTGTGTACTACATATAACTGACCCAGAACTGACCCAGAACTGAACCATAACTGAACCAGATCTGAACCAGAACTGATCTGGACTGAGTGACCGGTACTCACGTTAACGGTGGCGCCACAAATGGGACGTGACTCCTGCATGGCGACCAGGCAGAAGGCCGTCATGGAAACTTCTTTATCTGTCCCTGCCACATCCCCCTACAAAACACAACATCAAGCCAAGTCATGTGACTGATTAGCATCAGTTAGCCACTTTATAGAACGAGGAACTGATGCTGATGAAACCAGTACACACAGTCATTTCTCCATGGTAGACACGTCCAACTTCTTTAAACATCCCATCAGGCAGCTGTGCATACAGAATCAGGTACTTGACCGCGTCACAGATGACGTCACGATCAACTGCCACCAGATTGGTTGCCATGGAGAACACCTTGATGACGTAAGCCGTCAGCCTGTGACGGGAGAGGAGCTCCAGTTAGTGGACATTGTGTGAAAAGTTCCTGAGCTGACGGACCTCCAGGTGCCTCACCAGGTGCTGCTTTGGTGGTCGGCCCAGACAGCAAAAGACCCATCCTTTTTACGATAGGCCAGCTGGTTCTGATAACCTAGACGCAAACGAAAGTCACAGTGTTGGTACTGACAGGTGATCAAGTCTGCACTGACTAGTTTCCACTGAAAGCCAGTTTGAGGAGTCACTATAACCACCGTTAGAGTCCAACAAAACCTACCAGTCTTGATATGTTGGAGGGCTTCGTTACGTTTCTGAAACCCAACGGTTTCCCACTGGTTGGTTTTATCTAAATACATGGTTGCGATGACAGGCAGAGTCATTTTGATCATGTTCTGCTCGCCACATCCGTCAGGCTGCTTGATCAAACTACCCATTGATTTCCCACTGATTGAGTTCTCCACCAGAGCAGATACTTGTTCTCGCCCTGTGTGCAAACAGAAGAACAGAAACAAATCCAACATTATGACCCCAACCGCGACCCGACCCCGGATAAGCGGAAGAGAATGGATGGATGGATGGATGAAGTAGAAGGTTCATAACTCTGCTGGGATTGGCTCCAGCAACCCCCATGACCCACAAACTCAGAGGAAACGGCATGGAGAATGTGGTGGCGAATGATATATGGTTATAAAATAGTTATACAAATCAGGAAGAAACAGATGGTCAGTTTTTGGCAGTAAGAACCTGATTGTGTAAAACCGGAAAAACAGGAAAGGGTCATGGTGACTTAAGGTTGGTGACGAGGGTTTGGGTGTTTGCCTTGAAATCTAATGTTTCCTGTTTTCCAATTAAGGAAAAGACACACATCCACACACGCACATCCACACACACACACACACACACATCCACATACACACAAACACACACGTACACACGAATGTGGACCTGTGAGGTATGAAAGGGTCATGGGAGATGAGTTTGGTGGCTGTTTTCCCGACTGATCTGGTGTTATGATGTACTGAGAATCAAATTAAAGAATTCCCGTTTTGGCTGTCAACCATACTTGTGCTGCTCCTGAGTCCTTATTTCAGTTATCGCTGAGGTATAGCACTCTCACTACAAGAATGAATGAATGAATGACTGAAAACAACTGTTGCTGGGGCAACTCAAGTGTTTAGTTCCTCAGACTGTTCTTATCTTAATCTGCTGTTGCGCTTACACTCATTGAAGGTGGATCACGTCTGTCGCTGGGTGCTGGAAATAATTATTGTGCTGTACTGTCTGTTGTACTGGCTGAGTAGTACTGCCTGTTGTACTGCCTATGTTGTGCTGCCTTTTGTACTGCCCGTGTTGTACTGCCTGTTGACTGTGGGTCTGAGAGGACTGCAATTTCATCTGTACTGTATGTCGTGCATATACGGTATATTTGACAATAAAGCTGACTTTGACTTTGACTTTGAAGTCCAGCTTCTGTTCCGACCCTAAACATTGCTAGATAACGTGATCGGATGAGATGACGGGTGAAGTTTGTTCTGTCGACTCATACCAATGTTTATAACTCACCTGTCACAGAGATCTGGGTGCTAGTTGGTGTGTTTGGTACCAAACTGGACTTTTGGATTCCACTGTTGATAGTTTCTTCTTGTTTGCCACCTTAATGAATAAACAGTGGGGGTTAATATGTTTTATACATACCCCTACTAAACATTACTGACACACATTTCATGGTGAACTCACCTACACCTTTCTTAGTTGGATCCAGAACTACAATCTGAGGAGATTTTACCAGCACACCTTCAGGCTGGAAAAAAAAAAGGTTTTTTTTTAACATAGATGAAAATTCACAGCTGCTTTTTAACAATATTAACATTCTGGTGTGCCAAATATTTGCTGAATGTGATTGGTGGTATTTGTCAGATTTGGTCAGAAGTTTGGGTACCAACAATTTTGCCCACGTTTCTGTCATTTCATCAAAGCTGTTCTGTTTCAAAGACTCCTTCATTCCAAGAGTCTTTTCTAGGGTTTGAATTAATGCAACAGTTTTACTGGTGTAACAGCTTTACTCCTGGTATTCCTACATGAAGCTACTCATCAACTAATCAACTCTGACTTCCAGGTTTGCTCGTTGGCAACCAGTGCTTCATGACGCCAGAGTGTAGGCAGACGTCCTAAACCGTCTTCATTCAATGGTATTCATGTATCCTTAGCAGAACACAAAGACCACATCCTTGTTTTCCTCATCCTTGAGTTGAGACACAATAAATGTATGGTGTGGATTGTTTTGGACACAATGTCCCAGATAAACACGAGACGATATCGTTGGCAAGTCTTCACAGGTAACTTTGCAAACTGTCGAATCATGATCTCACATGTTGGATATCAAATTCAAAGCTGAAGACAAACACATTTGTAGATTTCATTGCAGGAGAACGGTTGTATGAAATCTAGACCCACTGCAGGGAGTCGGTTCCTCTTACCACCACCCGCAGCATCTTCATGATTCCATCACTGAGGGACGACTCTTCAACAGCTGCTTTGACTTCAACACGATATTGTCCTATTCTCATGGGGATAATGATAAAGGACACAGAACGGGTAGATTCAGGCGCCATGTTGACTTCCTGTCGATATTTCCCACGTTTTGTGGCGGAACTGCACAAATGTGGTTCCTCGGTCAGATCCACACGCACCTTCAAAAACAGACAAAGAGACAGACTCATTTCGCCTTGGGTCACCTCACGGTGGTGATTCCCTTTAGACAAAATTCAGAACTTCTACCAACAAGTTAGGGCAAAAATAACGGATGTGGGCGACCATGACTTACCTTAGCCTCGTCAGGACGGATGTTATGGAGGATTGCCTTAATTTCAAGCTGTTCTCCACGGACAGCAGAGTAGGGTACTCGTAGGTCAATGAAGAAGTCCTTTCGGACAATCACTTCCAATGGTTTTGAAACACAGATTCCTTTAAGATAAGAGGAGCACAAAAAAACAAGCATGTAAATAGTATTTTTTTAACTTTACAAAAGGTATGATTAACACTACAAATGATTTCCATCACTTAATCCTCACCGTGAGTTCTTGACAGACTAATTCCAGTGAACTGCCAGGTTGTGATTGAGTCTTGTAAAGGTACTTTTTCCAAATGCGATGTGGGATCACTGAAACAAATCAATTTATTTATGTATTTATTATTTATTTGCGCATAAAGAGGGAAAAGGTACATTGACATCTTCCTGGTTTAAATGGATTCACCAGTTGGGCGTCGCTGCAGGGCAAGCAGGCAGTTCGATATCGAACCACAGCCAACTCTCAGGGAACTGTGTGCGAGTCGTTATAACATTTCTGTCCATGTAACTGTCGTCATCGTCTTCACCTAAATGTCAATGAAAGGTGATTAATTTTTTATAGCAGAAAGCAATTATTTTCTAATCCATATAATGACCACCAATAGAACCCACTCAGAGCTACCCTGAACCACTTTTCTTGTCTCTTACTGCGAGCCAGCTGGAGGTTGTCCTCTTTCTTCTGAGCTCTCTGGCTTTCCATTTCTTTGCAGCAATACAAGAAGGCCTTGACACAGTCTGGACCATCAGTAATGTACTCGCTGCGAACGTCACACGAGTATGAAAGAGGAATAGTTTTCATTCCGTCATAACAACAGGAACGCTGCAATTTATCATCATAATGACTCACTGAAAAGAAAAAGGTCAACAGAGGAGCAAGTCAGTGGTGGAAATGTCCGAAACCAGGTGTTACACAATGTACTATATTAACAAATTTAAAACAGGGAATATTAAAAGTGCAAGTTATTCTTCAAGTTATTGTCATAATTTCAATTCTTAGACCATATCCACGAGATCTGTCTGTCTCTACTGCAGAATAAGTACCAGAATGAGGAAAGAGGTTGAAATAACAGATGGCCAATGGTATGAAACATTACCGTATGACAATTTTGGTGAACAAAATTGCATTTTTAGTTCAAAGCAGCATTACTTACATAAGGTGGTCGTGACATTCATGATTGTATTGGCTCGTTTCTTTCTGCTTACAGTTGGACATTTCTGTTCTGAAACCAAGAGCACAAAATGTTATGAGACAAACACACTGTCTCACTTACATTACAGTACAACATACAGTAGAACCTACAGTAGAACCTACAGTAGAACCTACAGTAGAACCTTAAGATATAAGATAAGAACGAGATCCGGTCTCAGCTGATGTTATATTCATCCGCCAATTGGCCGGGGTGTCCTGAAGCACGACTCGAAACTCAGGTTTTTGCTGACTTACGAGTCAAGTCGCTCGTTTGTCAAGCTACTACTGTATGGGTATTTGGCAGATCAGTCATCCTTCCCTGACACCACTACTACTTCTACCACTGCTACTACAACTAAAAACAACAATAACAACAATAATTATCTCATCTTTGACGCTAGTAGCTCAGTAGCAACTTCCATTGGAGAACATTGCCTTTAAGCCTTGCAGTGGTGAGGCTCTGTTCATCAATTGTTAGGTCTTGTCTTGGTCTCATGAGTTTATGACTGCTAAGATATTGAAGGGTTTTGTGTGCTTATGTAGTAACACTGAAGATTGGTGAACTGTATTCCATATGAATTGCTTTATGGCATGCTTGGCACTGTATGCTTGGTTGTAGTAGCAAACTATAGGATGAAAATGCATTCTTCAGCTTCCCCGTGGTGAGTACCAACGTTTTATCTTTTACAAGTATCCACATTTTGTCTTTTACAAGGATTGTGTGACGTATTTACTTAGCCAATCATATAGTTAGTTTAGGAGACACCAAATACGGAGTTAGATGGGTAGTTCTGAGAGAAAATACTCTATTCCATTTGGCGACAACTATAAAAGCAACCTGGTCCATTGTTCGGGATTCCCGCTTTGTGATTGTGGCTGAGTGTGAGCGGAGCTGGAACCCGAGATCTCGTATTCTGTATGTATTCAACTCTGACCACTCTACAATAAATGATCTGTTTGAACTCTGAGGTAAGATCTATTGACTTTTTGGCACGAAGGAATTTGTTCTGAGACGAGAAGGCGATTCCCAGAATACCAATTGTGATTGGACCAGCAAGTTGTTCGAAAAGCACTGAAACCCTGAACAGTTGGATATGTGCATTCAAAAAATCAGAGAAAGTTTAGGGTAAGTTTACCTGTAAAGGTTATAAAGCATTTTAGGTTCATCCGGAAATTTCACCCAAAATGTTTTGTGAGTAGTATAAATCCAGCAAATAGATAGCAGCATGTTAAGAACAGGCATGAGAGAAGAGAAACAGTTCTTACCTTGTCTGTAGGGAGTCCCAGAAGCTGTGTTGGATTCAAACAACAGCCCGGCATCAAAAAACACACCCATCCCATCATTCCCTCCACCTGATGTGCAGCCGGTGTCATACTTCTCCACTACATCCCACACCTGGGCAAAGTGAAATTTACGCAAATGCAGAAACGGAGAAAGGTGAGGTATTGTATTGTTGGGTCACATCGTCCAAGGCTTAAGACAAAGAAAGACCGACGAGCTGACAACGCTGAGGAAGACTAGCATGAAGGAAAAGCCTCATAAGGCCAGAATGTCAAACAACTGGAATGCAACAGAGACCCCACCCCCGATGTAAACATACTGTAATTACCTGGGTGATAAAGTCATTCACCCAAACAATCAGCTGTGGTATGAGAACCACTGCAGGGATGTCCTCTCCTTCACTGTGGAGTCAAGCCAATACAGTGTCCAACTTACGAACCCCAACCCTGACCCTAACCCCGAACATAACCCAAACCCCAACTTCAACCTTAACCCTAACCCCGACCCAAAGCCCAACTTTAACCCCAACCCTACACCCTAACCCCAATCCTAACTCGAACCCAAACCCCAAACCAAGCGCCAACCTTACACCCTAACCCCAACTCAAACCCTAACCCCAACCTGTAACCCCGACCCTAAACCAACATCCTTACCCAAACCCAAACCCCAATCAGATGTTGCCAAGTGACCATGGGGCTCATCGTGTTGATTGAAACTGTTGGGAATTTCCAACGACCACAAACCACATCTGCTGACACAGATAGCACAACACTGAGATCCTAGTCCACCACAGAATGTTCTAAACTGAAAAGGACACAGATAGCAACTGATAGTCATTAAGCTGAGTCGGGCTATCGGTTAGCTCATCCCGTAAAGAGAGTCAAACCCAACACTACAAAGACATGGTCAGGACTCTTCTGCAGACGGTTGAAAAGTCCAGTGTTGGAATCACCAGCTTCATAAACTGCTGAACTTCTTTAGTTAAGTTGTTCGTACCACTACTTGTCTCATCATTGAAGATACACGTCTCAAGGAAGACCACAGACCCCAAGAGGGTTTTTTTCTCAGAGATAAACCCTAACAAACCTGAATATCTGAGCCCCTTACAGCCCTGTAGATTCAGCTCTCACCCACCATTGAACGCATGACATTACACACAGGACCGATTTGTGAAGTGAACATTAATTTACCGATAAACTTTGGTTATTTGTTTTCAGGTTGGTGCTTCATTTTTATTGTTACTTAAATAGTAATGGAAAATAGTTCCATCAATAATTATTAAACTATTAATTATCATTTCATAGCAACCAAACTTGTCGTACGTTAACACAAACAATCAGTGTCAAACAATCCTATTTATTTCATTGTTATAAATAATCCTTAATCATGATTTTATCACCAATTGCTTACAATTGCCCAACTGAATTCATCCTTTAAGACAGATTGAAATGTGACTTTAAGACATAGAACCAAAGCGCTTTAAGTGAATGGATTTAAATCACGGTGAAGTAAAGTGAACACTTGCCTTCTTCTGGGTGAGGCGGTGCTTGTTGTTCAGGACGTAGACGCCCTTGTCCACCGCCACCAGGCCCACCGTGGCTCCTGGATCTCCAGTGACTCGTAAACCAAACATACTACGAGGTTCATACGCTGCTGCAGGTCTGGATGACATCAGTGTCAGCTAAAATGTATGTGTGTGTGTGTGTGTGTGTGTGTGTGTGTGTGTGTGTGTGTGTGTATGGGGAGAAACAAACAGCATTTTCCATTACCCCTGTCTCCATGATCCTGCTGTCACACACTCGTCCACCTCAGTGTGTGTGTCTTACCGAACCCATGCAGGTGTCTTTGACGTCCACCCAGACGGAGTCGGACACCACCTCGTTGTCGTTGGTGTGGTAGTACGCCACGATCCGGAACGACGGAAGCATTTCTTTGGTGATGAGAACTATAAGAGAAATCAGGGTTTGACCTCTGGTTCTGTGACGACCCTTGTTCACCAGCAGACCTCTGCTCAGGATCTGTGGAAACACACATACACACATAAGTGTGTACATATATACATACATGTATATACTGTATGTATATATATATATATATATATATATATATATATATATATATATATATATATATATATATATATATATATATATATATATATATAATACGAAGTTGTTGGAATGCTGCTATACGAGTAATCCCAGAGAGAGGGGATATATGGGGCATTGGCGGATGTGGGACCAATGGATGCTTCGAAACTGTCACGGTTCGGCGTGGCAGTGCTGGTGTGTGGCAGGGAGAGGCCAAGCTGGTGGGTGGAGTCATGGCTCCACACCTGAAGCTCATCCCCACACCGGGGTGATCATCTCACCTGAACTTGTTTTGGGCTAACGACTCTAAGGCTTTTTAAACCTGGCTCAATGAGAGCTCAGAGCTGGTTCATTGCTCGTGTTTGGTTCCTGGTAATCTGTCTTGTTTTTTTCTAATTCTTGGCTGTCTGGTTAAATTTTTTGAGTTGTTTAATAAATCATGGATGGAAGATTCGCTTTTGGTGTCCTGCATTTGGGTCCACATCCCGCCACACGTGACAGAATGAACCAGCCAGAACTGGACCCAGCGGACACCGACTTTCTTACTGCCCTGACCAGCAGCAAGTCCTGGACTCCGGAACAGGCTGTCGAGTGGAGACAGCAGGGAAGAGACACCTGGGCATGGCTGGCAGCATATATTGGAATTCCAGCCTCACCTTTGCTAGACCTCAAGCCCGTTCCAGTGCCCGCTCCAGTCCATGCGCCCGGACGCCAGCCTGCACCTGTGCCCGCGTCCCGAACCCAGCCTGTTCCGGTCCCCACGCCCGGACGCCAGCTTGCTCCCGTCCCCACGCCTGTACGCCAGTCTGTTCCGGCACCTCGGCCCGAGTCTGCTCCTGTTCCGGCACCTCGGCCCGAGTCTGCTTCTGTTCCGGCACCTCGGCCCGAGTCTGCTCCTGGTCCGGCACCTCGGCCCGAGTCTGCTCCTGTTCCTGCTCCCCCGTCCCGAGTCTGCTCCTGTTCCTGCTCCCCCGTCCCGAGTCTGACCCTGTTCCTGCTCCCCCGTCCCGAGTCTGACCCTGTTCCTGCTCCCCCGTCCCGAGTCTGACCCTGTTCCTGCTCCCCCGTCCCGAGTCTGACCCTGTTCCTGCTCCCCCGTCCCGAGTCTGATAAAGATAAAGGCGACACAGAGAGAAGTCAGCCAGCTAGCTGAGCTGCAGAAGGGGAACATGGTGAATAAAGGGGTACCCAGGAAATACAGCAAGGTCTCCACACCTGAAGCACTCGAAACTGCCAGAGGCTACCCGAATTCAGTCGGGTAGTTCTGGCTACCCAACTGAAGAGATACACCAAGGAGATAGAGGCCAGGAGACTAAACAAGACCTTCTCCAGTCAACCAGAAAAGGTGTACTCTCAGTGGCAGGGAAATAACAGCATCCAGTCAGACCCACCAAGAGCTAAGGTGGAGAAATACTGGAAGGGCATATGGGAAAGAGAAGCATCACACAATACCGATGCCCAGTGGCTAGTGGACCTGAGGACTGACCACAGCTGCCTCCCAGAACAAGAACCAGTAACCATCTCAATGGCAGACATCCAAGAAAGAGTGTCAAAGATGAAGAGTTGGTCAGCACCGGGCCCCGATATGATCCATACATACTGGCTAAAGAAGCTGACAGCACTCCATGAGCGTCTAGCAGCACAGATGAACCAGCTGCTAAGGGATGGGATGCACCCAGAATGGGTGACTGAAGGCAGGACAGTCCTGATCATGAAAGACCCACAAAAGGGATCTACCTCATCCAACTACCGGCCAATAACCTGTCTCTGTACAACATGGAAGCTCCTGTCAGGCATCATGGTGGCTAAGATGAGTAGGCACATGGATCAATGTATGAGCGGGGCACAGAAAGGAGTTGGTAGCAACACCAGGGGAGCCAAGCACCAGCTACAATTCAATGCCACACACGTGGATACTGGAATGTCTGGAACTGTATCAGATCAACAGGACACTAAGAGCCTTCATCAAGAACTCAATGGGAATGTGGAAGACAACCCTGGAGACTAACTCCAAGCCAATTGCCATCATTTAACATCAAGTGTGGCATATACCAAGGGGATGCACTATCACCACTGCTGCTATGCATAGGCCTGAACCCCCTCAGTCACATCATCACAAAGAGTGGCTATGGATACCGATTCCAAAGCGGGACAACAATCAGCCACCTCCTCTACATGGATGACATCAAGCTGTTTGCCAGGAATGAGCGAGAAATCGACTCACTGATCCACACCACCAGGATCTACAGCGACGACATAGGGATGTCATTCGGATTAGACAAATGTGGCCGGATGGTATCAAGAAGAGGCAAGATGATCAGAACTGAAGGGGTTGACCTACCAGGGGGCAGGATAGAAGACATTCAGGACAAATACACCCTCAAACTCACTGTCCCCATGTCACTCACTGCTTTTAAACATAACCTGCATGAAATTATTGTTGACAGCTGCACTTGTTGAGTGCCTCTTTCTCTCTTTCTCTCTCTCTCACTCTCGTTCTCTTTTGTATTGTATTTATTTTTTATTAATATTTCTGTATAATGTATAACTCTGTGTTTATTTCAGCCTTCCTCCCCTCCCCCACACCTCTAAGGGCCACTGCTCTTTGCTCAGGCTGCATTTGTAAATAAGAACCTGTTCTTAATGGCTTGCCTGGTTAAATAAAGGTTAAATTAAAAAAAAAAGAAGCTACAAATACCTTGGAATCCCACAGGCTAATGTTAATTATGAGCCTCAAGGAAGTCGACCACAGTCATATACCTCCAGAGAGTAAGGCAAGTCCTGAGAAGTCAGCTGAATGGCAAGAACAAGGTCCGAGCCAACAACATGTATGCACTGCCGGTCATCAGATATCCTGCTGGTATCTGATGACCGGTATCTGCTATATATATATATATATATATATATATATATATATATATATATATAAACAGAATATATTGAATATACAGAATATAATGACACACACACACCAGGTATGTAATGTCTTTGTCTCCATCAGGCCGCCTGTTAAGGTTGAGGCTGATTTTCAGGTTGTCTCCTAGCGCCAGCTGAGCTGTATCCACACCTGTGTGAAGGAAACGTAAAGCTGAGTGTTAAACGCTGGAGCTCTTCAGCGGTTGGACCAGCATCGTCACCTGATGGCGTTCTCACGTTGCTCACCAATGTGGATGTAGTTGTTGTTCTTGGTTTTATATGACTGGGCTACCATGTTGGCTGATGCCTGCTCTTCACGTGAAAGCTGAGGGTCGTCGGTCGTTGCCTGCAATGAAAGACGAGCAAAGACCATCAAATACACACAGTTAACACAAAACAACCTCAGATCAAACACACGTTCAGGACTTTTCTGGTAAGTAACAGTAATAATGAATTCATGGAATAAGCAGACAGAAAACGTTTCACACATAGTGACTCAGGACAGCTGGTCACCACCATCAGATTCACTATTAAATATCAGGTGATGTGTAAGTTTCAGTCACTTCAACAATGATCAATGCTCCCTACCAGGCAGGAAGGACTTTAGTCATCAGCAACTGAAATGAATCTGTGTTGACTCAGACAAATAAAGCTGCATTAAATATTTAAAAAAATCAATCAATAAAGTTTGTTGAGGCTCAAAGGTCGTAAACACAAAAGGTCATGTAGGGTCATTTCTGCACCGTGACTCTCAGACTGTCGGTCCACGCTTCTGTGTTGACGGTCAGCCTCGCCATGCCGTTCTCTCCAGTCTGGCCACGGACCTGGCCTGGACCAATCACCACGGCAACGCCTTGTGCAGGTGTGCTATCTGGGTTGGAAACTTCAACCTGATGATGGAAACAGATGGAAGGATAAGTATAAAGTGTGTCGTGATGGTTCTACAGCCTTTTAACAACTGGAATAATTGTAAAAATAAAGCTGACTACCTCATGGATTTTGCCCGGACGTAACTCCGGTGATTAACAAGGAACCAATTAAATTAATTAGAGTTACTACAGAAGACTTATAGAATATGTTTTATGTTGGTTATATGTTGAGGTTATATCATCTGTTTACTTAAAGATTGACTGACTGCTGGTTACATTTATTGCATCTTCAAAGAAAATTTCTGATTTATTAGTTTTTAAAATGTATAAAAATGTATGAAAATGTCACTTCTCAGCCGTTTGGCTAATTTCTAGTGTAGCCTTGAAAACAATGACTTTAAGCAAATGTAAATATACTTTACCATGACATCAAAGGACATTCCTGGTTTGTAATATTTGGGTGTTTTCCTGAAGTGGATGCTGTACGGTGAAGTCACAATCGGGATACTTCTCAACTCCGTCTCAACCATTTCACCACCTGGGAGTCGAATAAATTCTGTTCATGTTTCAGATCACAACAAGACCATCATGTCCAGGTGTGTTTCAGGTGGAGCGAGGAAGAGCTGCTCCTATAGAACCCAACTAGACCCACAGGGGAAAAGCTAAGTGGGGACATTGGAAAGGAAAGACTCCCATTTATTAACAGGAAGAAACCTTGAGCGGAACCCAAGTCAGCGGACGGCCATCTGACCGGTTGGGTGTAGATTTTAGGTTGATCAAACACGCCGACTAAGCAGAAAAAGCGTTGGTATTTCTCACCACTCTCAGTCAGAACACTGACGGCTACAAAGATGGAGCTCCCCACCAATTCCTGGATGTTATTGAAGGTCTGAGTGATGTGTTCCCTCTTCAGAGTGGCCTCCGCAATGCCATTGTCAACCTAATGGGACATCGTTAGAGTAGGTGTGTTGTATAGACAGATAAATAAATGTTATATAGACAGATAAAGAAACACAATACTGAAGTAACTGTGGATGTCTACTTAACAGTTTTAAAAAATAAAATGATTAAATGCATTAAAGCTGACCGGAACTCTCTGTAGAGAACCTGGTAAGCTCCGTTTCTGGTCCTCTTTTAAAACCCCAAAGACCACATGGGCCGTCCCATCCACCTTCTGCCCAAACAGATACCTGGAATGGACAGAGAAAGACATTTAAGATCACACTGAAGCAAACCAGTGGAGTTCAAATCAGAACAGTGAAACCAGTGAAGAGCAAACGACTCCATTAGAACCAACAGCATCTCAAAAAAACAATCTTCACGTACGTAGCTTCGATGTTTATGATAAAGTTCTGACGGTCCACGTAGAAAAAGGGTTTCTCCGGTGTTAGTTCCACCTCGAAACTGGGCAAAACTGAAGAAAATTTTAGATTTCTAATTAGTAAACTCAAATAACTGAGGACTG
Source organism: Antennarius maculatus (assembly GCA_013358685.1). Lineage (NCBI taxonomy): Eukaryota > Metazoa > Chordata > Actinopteri > Lophiiformes > Antennariidae > Antennarius > Antennarius maculatus. The sequence continues at coordinate 288,294 of CM023612.1, read as the reverse complement.
GAACAGCTTTATGTCAGTCAGTGATGGGCTCACCGTATTCTTTGACCTCGAACTCAGCAAAGTAGCTCTCCTTCGGGTTGCTGCTGAACTTTGCCACCACCTTCCACAGCCCAGGGCTTCCCAAAGACGAATGCAAAAACAGACATTTCAATTTATAATCCAATTTAAATATTCATAAGACTCAAAGATTTACATTCATACAGCAGCTATTTAGTCTCACCTGACAATTTCGCCCAGCTTGTAGTCTCCAGAGTAGATCCCTGATGTCAGAGACACAGGATCATGAGGTAAAACGATGCCTTCAGGGGTCTAAATTTTAAAAAATAAAACCATTTTATCAGCGATCTTCTGCGAGTTACAACTCTTCACATAATATTAAAAATTAATTGTATGCTTTTAAAAGATTAAATAAATACCACAATTTCAATGGCAATGGAAGCATCTATCTTTTTTTCCTCATCCGGTTCTACAGGCTCCATTTGGGGCGTCACTGCAAACATCCTGTAAAGAACTGATATAGAGAGAAAACAAGAGGTTGAAATAAGGTGAATCTCTTTGACCAAAGTTTTAGTTGTAGTTCCACAAATTAAGGGTCTGATGTCCTGGAGTTTAACCATTTTAAAGACTAGTTATTGGATGGAACTGCCAGGGAGGAGTGGGTCAGCGTGCCTTCTGGTGATGTGGTAACTGGGCTCACCTGTGCTTTGGGGCGTGTAGATGGTCTTGTCGGTCTGGATGAAGATGTAGCCAGACTGGAAGGACACCAGTACAACTTTCTCCAGCAGCTGTTCAGGATTGTGGAAGTGAGCCTGCAGGTAGACGTACTGCTTGACGTTGGGATCCTTACTGAAGTCACCGGGAGGGATCTGAAAGAAGGAGGTGGAGGCAGGGAGGTCGCTTTAGTAGCAAGGGACATGGAGGGGTTCTAGATTCCTTGTTTGCTCATCTGATCCAGTAGACTCAGTTGCTATAACCCAAAGAGGAAGCGTTTTATTTACTTTTATTTTTGCGAACGCCTGGAACTTGTTTGCTGAGGTGAGGGTCACAGACGCTGTTTCTAGCCTGGTGGTTTTGGTTGGATGGCTCCTCACATGGATGTCGACGTTGATGTCATGATGAGAATCAGGACAGTCTTGACACTCCACAAGGACGTTTTCTACTGTTCCAATCCGCAATAAATTGGGGGCCAACATCAACTTCCTGCAAACCAGAGGCAAGAAACAAATGTGTGAGGGTAATAAATGGGATGTGAGCGCATAAAAGTTTTGTAATTCAGCGGACCCCAACCACCGGGTCTGTGCCTGTATCTCTTGACAGGTCCCGGTCTGTCAAGAGGCTGATAACATGACAGTTATCAGCACTTTACCCCAAAAATGAAGTGCCCACAATTGTGCCAGTGTTCTGGATTAAAATTCAGCAGAATATCCTGAGATCACCAAAAAAGCATTGAAAATCCTACTTCCATTTCCAACCTCCTGTCTTTGTGAAGTGGGATTTTCTGCAGTGACCAAACAAAACCAAACTACGGAGTAGACCGGACATCCGGACCACACTTCAGGTGTTGTTTGGAATTTCCATTTAACTATGGAAACGACCAGAAAACGCATCTGCTTACACAAACATAGATAGCACAACACTTAGTTCTTGTCTATTACATAATTTTATGTACACAAAAGTACAGAACAAGCACAGCAGATAGATAACTATAACTGATCCATGTGAGGCTGAGTCAGGCTGAAGCTGAGCTCATTCTTCAAGGACAGTCTAACACAAACACTATAAAGATCATGGTCAATGAACATTTGAGGCTCTTGTCCAGAGGTTTGTTGCTGCGTCTGTTGGAGAGCCCAGCGCTGTTTCCTCACCAACTTGTAAACTGCTGAACTTCTTCATTAAACCTTGTTTGGAATACAACTTGTCTCATCATTGAAGATACACCTCTCAACCGAGCTAAAGAACCCAAGAGGGTTTAGTTCAGAGCAAAACCCAAAGAGTGTCATTGTCTCCCGTTACCCCTAGATGGGACCGGCTCTTTGCAGAGTGACAGGCTTAGGGCTCTCCCTAATTCTCATGATTATTATTACATAATCCCTCTTTATTTGCGGTTAATGCATTCCAGGACCACTCGTGAAAAACAAAATGCCGCAATATAGCAAAAGACTATTTATTTTATTATTTACAGTGATTTGAAAGGATGGGCTGACGTAAATTACCTAAAGTAAAAAAAAAAAAAAAAGCTCAGATGATATCCAGAACAACCTTTCCGAAGAGTTGAGAAAGGATTACTGTCAACGATCCAGCATTGAATCGATACCTCGTTTCATCACAGACCTGTCGTCTGTTTGCCGTCTGGTAAAACACATCTCTATGTAAACTGTGAAAGAAAAGGGGGTCACCTTACTGGACTAAAAAAAAAAACCGCATTACCTTGACTCTCACAGACAAGAAACCGCAAACAGGACAAATTATGAACGATTGTAAAATTTAGCCAACTCGCATTTGTATCCATAAACTCGATTTAAATAGAACCTGTTAATGTTGTTGATGATTATGAAGCTCGACAAACAAAAAAGTATATTCATGTCTGCTTTGTAAATAATTTTGTACAAAAATTTTAAAATATAATTTGTAAAATTATTTTTACATTTAGAAATAATTAACAAATTATTTATTACAAATAATTAATTTGTAAAATATACAAATAAATTGCTTTTCAAAAAATAATTTCCCCAAGAGGGATTAATAAAGTACATTTCTTCTTCTCGGGCTACACAGGCAGCGTGCCTGGAGTATACCCTACTCTTGCCCGTAAGTCAGCTGGGATAGGCTCCACAGTATTTAAGGCGAACACAGTATTTAAGACGGTGAATGGATGAATGTTGGCTCCTTGAACACGGGTTCCACGAGCCACTGGTGAACTTACAGTGGAGTTCCGTGAGCCGGACGAGTGAACGAGGCCCAGGCCAACGAGGCCACCAGCACCAGTAGTGTCTTCTTCATCCTCCTACCCGATACTGATCGGCTGTCCCTCTGCAGAACCTTCCATTTATGCGGATTCTTCCCTCATTCCACTCCTCCAAAGTACTTGGCGGGCATGCTGAAGCACAAACAGACAAACACATGATTTCCCAGCAGCTGTTGAGAAATTCCTCGCTATCTCTGCTCGGACTAAAAAGATAAACAGGGAAATCAATGAGGGTTTTAAATATTTGACTAACCTATTGCAGCAGTAAAGAGAAGCTGCTCCTTTGCATTTTTTAAGGAAATTCCTAATTTCATAATTGTTATTCTGAGACTGTATTTGCACGAGTAAAACATGGACACCAGGAATCGGCGTCATGAAAGTAGCAGGGAACGTTCTCCCATAGTCATTTGAGAAGTACTCAAATGTTTCTGTGGCTCAGTGAATTCAAGATTTTGAATGGATCTTGTTATAATACATGCAATAAATGTTCCTAAAATTACTGAACACCTGGGTATTCACGAACAAAACATTCTTTACAAAAATGTTACCGGAAAGTTTGTCCAGTCGACACTCACTGATGTCTGTCCATTCCATCAGTCGACTTTGTCTACAGTCACTTCCTGCCAGATTTTATGAACAACATAATTTTGAAGGACCGTGTCAATAATGACAAGAGCCATCCTTGTACACTCATTCGGTGTCCTTTAATTTTACAAGGAAAATCCACTTATGGACATATAGTCTAGTGTTCTGTATGTCAAATGTTCCGCAACAACGGAAAGTTACCTGTTCCTTCTCGGGATGTCCAGATGATTATCCCCCCCTGAAGAAGGACATTTCGTACAATAGATGCAGGAAGTTCACCGTTGATTCTTCGTCTTCCTCAGCGTTTTCCTCCACGTCCAACACCTTTCATAGAAGCTCTTCTTTCTGTGTTCCTGTAGTTGCATCTGTACCCCATGTGAACCCTGATATTTGCACCTGTACCCCATGTGAACCCCCATGCAAAAGAACATGGACGCCTTTTGCCCATTTACAATCAGGTCCTTTCAAAACTCCCTAAAAGAATGACTCAGCAGATTAACCCAGGTGATGTGTCTCATGCTAATGACCCTCATTAGTATGCAAAGGCTCGGTGAAACTCATTTCAACGACCCCCTTTGACACCCCCATCAACCATTGCTGAGGAGCCAGACGGGTTTCAACTACGGTCATTGGAATGTGAATAGCACTGAACACACCACACAGGGTTAATAAAGTGAGGCAAGACCAGCTACCACCAGAACTGAAGAAGCCTCCTGGATGAGAGGTGAAATGTCTTCAAGACACTTCCTTAAAGTCCAGTGGATGATGTAAACAGCTTTGGATACTAATGTTTTAGGGATTTTTTTTTTTTGGTTGTTCAAATGTGAACAAAATACTACGTTCATGTGAATTATGTGAGTTGGATTATCTGTAATCTACCAGATGTTCAATCATTTATCCAGAGTCGGGTCCAAACTCATCAATTTATCATAGGTGTCAGGGGTCAAAGGTCACCGTGACACACTCCTATAAGAGACTCTTGAATTGTTGATTCTCTTCCTCATCCAGCTGCTGCTCGTGTGAACTGAGTCCAAAGCTTTGATAGAATTTACTTTATTCTCATGTCAGTAATAATATTAATAATAATTATAATATTATTATTATTATAAATTATTAATAATAATATAATAATTACCTCCTTATTAAGTAGAAAAACATTTTCCTGACCCGAGTCTGACCAGGGTTAAGGTTCACCCTGCATCTGAGGGGCCTGGGGGAGGGGAGGGGGCTTCCTTCGCTGTTCCAACCAGTTTTTTTCTTGAACTACTTTTCCCACGCGCCTCTTTCACGTTTGAGTCGTTTGTCAGTTGGCTCATAATTTTATTTATGAAAACCTTCATCTTTCTACGCTGTCTTTTGTCAAACGTCCCATTCACTGGTTTCCTTTCCGTGAATATTTTTTAATTTTCGTCAGACACCAAAGGGTTCAGTTTACTGAGAACCCCGACTGGCACAAATTCTGTGATTCAGACCTTGTGACTCACACAACACATACACTTAGTGTAAGAAGCTGTGTAGTGTTGAAAAAGTATCTAAAATAATAGCAGTTAAATACAGTGGTACCTCTACTTACGAAATGAATTGGTTCCGGAAGAAATTACATAAGTAGAAAATTTCGTAAGTAGAGACATTCATAATTAGAGGTACCACTGTATGTATTTAGATGCTGAAAACATGTTTATAGTGTATACATCCAGGACCAATCCCATGCAAACAAACAATAAAAACACCCCAGATATCACAAATCAGCCACAGAGAATAAATCACACACACACACTTAATACAGTATATTTAACGTATTTGACGTAAAATTAGCAAACACTCTGTTAGCGTACTCTTCCCAGACCCAGCCGCCCAATCACACTGAACAATGCTAAAGCTACCTTTGATAAGGTAATTTAGAGAAGTATCATCCTTTATTAGTCCTGAAGACGGGAAATTCTCTTTACACTTTCTATACAAGACTAAGCATGCACATATACAGTATATGTTGTATACAGGCCCCTGAACAAAAACAAAAAGCTAGCTTACCGAAAGCTAAAACTAACCAAACTAACCTGAACAAAGTTAAAAATATTTTTTTAAAAAGCTAATATATTGTACGCTAAGAAAATTTATGCTAAGATCATTTGTACTCAGCTGATTTAAGTTCAAGATAAACTTGCAGTTACCTGATCAGCTACTTAATAAATTCATCAAACAACATGGCTCTACTAACAAAACGGAATTCCTTACATTAAATAGCTTTCAGTGTTAACAATATATTGTACAACCTCATCAATAAACCTCACCTGCTATCTCACATGCTAATCCATACCTACGTTGTCAATCTACTTCCAGGTAACGACTGGGTGAAAATGAAACCAAGCTACAAGGAGAAATATTTGAAAGGAGGGGTAGCTAGCAATTGCTAACTGTGTTGCACACAGAAAAAAAATATAAATTTCTCTAAGAGAGAAATTTATATTCACTGTTTTACCAATACGTTACTATTCATTCATTTACTCGTTTTCCGTAACTCGTCTTCTGCCTTCGTGGGTCAGAGGGGTTACTGGAGCCAAGCCTAGCGGACTTACTGGCATGATCTGTTGAGACGCTCCGGACACATTGCCAGCACATTGCAGCCTAAAGTTAATATTTCTCACACGTCAAATATTGTGAAAAACTTTGAACTTGTTACCGACAGGATTAACCTTTACTTTGGCCTTTAAGCATGAAATATTCAGTAAAACAGCATGGCAAACAAAACTCAGCTAGCTTCTCGCTATCATTTTATCAGTGACAAACAAGAAAATAGGCTGTAGAGATGTTGTGCAAGTGCAAAATTGTTTGTTTTTTTTTCAAGTTTTAATCCAGGGCAACCCAATTCTGGCCCCTACACTCATCAGCAAACAGGTCAAAACGGCCATTTATTATATTTACTTGAGACCCAGTTGGGTCAAAGACTTTCTTCTACTGGTCTGTGGTTGCGCCTGTGTCGGTACCTGAAACGGGACTATTAGCAGAGGAGCTATTAGCATCCCCAACTCTGACATCAGGTTTGTTGTGGCAGTTTGTGCTTCAGCATACTTTAAACACACCAATATTTTAGCCTGGTTTGCACTTTGGGGATTGACGTTAATCCTACTTTAGTTTGAGGGAGTAACCATTGCATTGCAGACTAACTTCTTTGTTTGGCTTTGTGAGAAATGTGGATGAGCCATGCCTTCCGTAGGAACTCGGGGCCAGAGCAAAAAAAAAGAGTCATTAATCAGGAGAGGGACACACACAACAAAACACTCATTCGCTGCTGGAAAGAAACCGCTTTAATTCTGGAAAGTCCACAAATATATTTTGCACATTCGTTTTAAAGGGACTGGCGGTCAGTTTGGCCTCCAATCCAGACGATTGATCTTTAAAAAAAAAAAAAAAAAAAAAATCTCAATGAAATTGAAAAAATCATCAAGAATAACGTAATTTGAAACAATGTAAGCCAAGGTTTACCTGTATTCCATTTCACTATGTGTTGTTTCAATGTCTTGTTATTGTTTCTGGTCAGTCTTACGGAATAGAACTTTAGTATTTATAGTAGTAATGACATTTAAATGACCTCAAATGGAGATTATAGATTGAAATTAAATAAATAACAGCTCACAAATAATTCAACTTACAGCCTCTAGGAACCAGTAGTGTTCATAGGTTGAGGACTACCTGTATATTTAAATAAATTGGCATCTGCACTTCAACCCATTGCTGTCGTTAAAACACAAACAAATGAACCACCTGAGTAGCACTTTACTTCCAAACCCTTCAGCTGACAGCCTTTTCTCTGGTGTGGGTGTTCATGTGTCTTCTCAGATTTCTACCCAGTTTAAATTCTTTACCACAGACTGAACAAATGAAGGGATTCTCTCCTGTGTGGATCCTCATGTGCTCTTTTAGACGTCCATGCTGAGTAAATCCTTTACTGCACACTGAGCACTTGAAGGGTTTCTCTCCTGTGTGGATTCTCATGTGTTCTCTGAGATGGACACGCTGTCTAAACCCTTTATCGCACACTGAACAACTGAAGGGTTTCTCTCTTGTTTGGTTTCTGTTGTGGATCCTGAGAACACTACTTTGTCTAAATCCTTTACCACAAACTGAACAAAGGAAGGGTTTCTCGTCAGTGTGGATTCTCATGTGTCTATAAAAATAAGATCTTGATGGAAAACTCATTTTACAAACGGAACAACTAAATGTTTTCTCTCCTGTCTGAACTTCACTGTGTTCCTGCGGATGTTTCTCATCACCAGAGCTGGAACCACCTTCAGAGGAGCTAACTGTTGGATTTCCAGGATGACCTTCAGGTTCTCTGTGGTTCCTCAACTGGTTGAAGTCCGAGTGTGAAGGAATGTGATATCTTGTATTCATCTGGTCTTCATCTGGTTCTGGTTCTCCACACTCTTCTCTGTCAGCCTCCATTTTCATGTCTTCATCATGAAGCCGTGAGGACTGATGTATCTCTTCATCATCTTCTTCACTCTTCACAGGAACTGAAGAGAACGTTAACTCTGTGACATCAACCTCTTCCTCCTTCATCTCTTGTAGCTGATCGATCTCCTGATTGACTTCCGCCTGTTCTTGTTTGGTGTACGGAGGCTTTGATCGGACGTCCTGGTCCAAACTGGACCTTAAATCCTGCTGCTCAGGGGGAACCTCTTCTTTAGTCACCAACATCAGCTGGACATCTTCACAACAAAGAAATATGTATGTTTAATATTTGGTGGTCATTGTTTAATTTACCAATAATTTGTTATGTCATTTTCTAACTTATAAAATTTGTCTTTCAAATATAAGTAAAAAAAATCAGAATTTTGAATTTAATTTCTGTGAAAGCTTTCAAAAAAGGTTGTCCTGATTGCCCCGGCAGGGTCTCCCAGGGTAAACAGGTCCTGGGACACGGGACAGGCTATGAGCAGCTCATGAAGAGAAATAAATCAAGGACCGTGAAGTCGCCCCGTATGGCGCAAGCAGGGCCCCTTCCGGAGGCAGGGGTTGGGTCTCATGTGCGAGCACTTGGTGGCTGGGCCTCCGATCCACCTCCACCCACAGCTTGGGCTCTGAAACACAACCCCTTGCTCAGCCACCATATGTTGGAGTTCATCCCGGTGAACAACAGGGTTGTGTCCCTGAGCCTTCAGGTAAGGGACAGGTGCCTAAATGTTATTTCAGCCTATGGGCTGAAAGGCAGTGTGGAATACCCAACCTTCTTTGAGTCCCTGGGAAGGAAACAAAATAGTGCTCTGACTGGGGACTCCATTGTTCTTCTTGGGGACTTCAACGCTCACGTGGGACAGTGACAACTGGAAAGGGGTGATTGGGATGAATGTTCTCCCTGATATGAACACGAGTGGTGTTCTGTAGTCGGACTATTGTGTTAGTCATAGTTTGTTCAGAACGAACACCGTGTTCAAGCACAAGGATGTCGATAAATGTACACGGCACCAGGACTCCATAGGCCGGAAGCTGATGATCAATTTCATTGTCGTATCTTCAGATGTCCGACCTTGTGTCTTAGACACAGAGTTGTCAACCTGGTCGTGAGCTGGATCCGCTGGCAGGTAGGAGGCAGGACAGACTTAGGAGGCCTAAATGTGTTTTGAGGGTCTGTTGGGAACATCTGGTGGAACCTTCTGTCAGTGAGGTTTTTAACTCGCACCTCCCATGGAGCTTCTCCAAGATCACACAGGAGGTTGGAGACATTAAGACAGAGTGTACTATGTTCTCCATGTCCACTGTGGAAGTGGCTGCTCGAAGCTCTATGTCTCTGGTGCCAGTCACGGTGGCCATCCCCGAACCAGGTGGTGGACGCTAGAAGTAAGGAACGCCGTCAAGCTGAAGAATGAGTCATCAAGTCCTGTTGAATGGGACTCCAGACACAGCTGACAGATGCTGACAGGCCAGGCATACTGTGGACCGAGTGGTCATGGAGGCAAACTTGTCGGGAGTACTGTAGGGATTCTCCGTTTTGCTGCTCGGTCTGCTTCCGGTTTGGCGCCACCGTCTGGACAGAGACTGAATCACAACGACTTTATATAACTTGATCATTTAAAACTCCTTTCTTCGTAATTTCTTCAGCCTATTCGCCATAAAAAATCATCTCATGGTCTAACTTAATAATACACTTTTTAAACCTTGATTAACATTTTTTGAATGGATTAAAGATCTATTAATCAGGAAATTCTTTTTTGCACTCCATATATTTCCCACATAAACAGGCCAAAGCACGCGCGCGGGCGCACACACACACAGACACACACACACACACACATACACAGGGTCAGTAAGCACACAGTTCAATGGAGTGAGATGGTGGAGTGAAGGGCACACATGTAGCAGCATCCTACAAGCAATTTGTGGTGCCCACCTTAGCACCGCGAAGATGCTCAAGGGCACCTCAGTGATGTTCAGGTGGTCAATTGCACCTCTCCAGCCACCAGTTCACACTCCATACTTTGGTCTACTTTTGGGAGATCAAACAACCACTCCACAAGTGATTGGCTCAATAAAGGAGCCTTCTTGGAGTCCCTGGGAGGGGTACCAAATAGTACTCCGACTGGGGACTCCACTGTTCTCCTTGGGGACTTCAACACTTACGTGGCAATGACAGTGAGACCTGGAAACAGGTGATTAGGATGAACGATCTCCCTGATCTGAACACGAGTGGGGTTCTGTTACTGGACTTCTGCGCTAGTCACAGATTGTTCATAACCAACACCTTGTTCAAGCACAAGGATGTCCAGGGTTATCATCAGACCTCGATCACAGGTCTTGGAAATTCAGGTGAAGAGAGGGGCAGATTTGTAAACTGATCACCACCAGGTGGTGACCTGGATCCACTGGAAGGTTGGGGGGCATGGAGAGATAGTCTAGTGTTCTGTATGTCAAATGTTCCGCAACAATGGAAAGTTACCTGTTCCTTCTCGGGATGTCCAGATGATTATCCCCCCCTGAAGAAGGACATTTCGTACAATAGATGCAGGAAGTTCACCGTTGATTCTTCGTCTTCCTCAGCGTTTTCCTCCACGTCCAACACCTTTCATAGAAGCTCTTCTTTCTGTGTTCCTGTAGTTGCATCTGTACCCCCTCTGAACCCTGATTGTTGCACCTGTACCCCATGTGAACCCTGATATTTGCACCTGTACCCCATGTGAACCCCCATGCAAAAGAACATGGACACCTTTTGCCCATTTACAATCAGGTCCTTTCAAAACTCCCTAAAAGAATGACTCAGCAGATTAACCCAGGTGATGTGTCTCATGCTAATGACCCTCATTAGTATGCAAAGGCTCGGTGAAACTCATTTCAACGACCCCCTTTGACACCCCCATCAACCATTGCTGAGGAGCCAGACGGGTTTCAACTACGGTCATTGGAATGTGAATAGCACTGAACACACCACACAGGGTTAATAAAGTGAGGCAAGACCAGCTACCACCAGAACTGAAGAAGCCTCCTGGATGAGAGGTGAAATGTCTTCAAGACACTTCCTTAAAGTCCAGTGGATGATGTAAACAGCTTTGGATACTAATGTTTTAGGGATTTTTTTTTTTTGGTTGTTCAAATGTGAACAAAATACTACGTTCATGTGAATTATGTGAGTTGGATTATCTGTAATCTACCAGATGTTCAATCATTTATCCAGAGTCGGGTCCAAACTCATCAATTTATCATAGGTGTCAGGGGTCAAAGGTCACCGTGACACACTCCTATAAGAGACTCTTGAATTGTTGATTCTCTTCCTCATCCAGCTGCTGCTCGTGTGAACTGAGTCCAAAGCTTTGATAGAATTTACTTTATTCTCATGTCAGTAATAATATTAATAATAATTATAATATTATTATTATTATAAATTATTAATAATAATATAATAATTACCTCCTTATTAAGTAGAAAAACATTTTCCTGACCCGAGTCTGACCAGGGTTAAGGTTCACCCTGCATCTGAGGGGCCTGGGGGAGGGGAGGGGGCTTCCTTCGCTGTTCCAACCAGTTTTTTTCTTGAACTACTTTTCCCACGCGCCTCTTTCACGTTTGAGTCGTTTGTCAGTTGGCTCATAATTTTATTTATGAAAACCTTCATCTTTCTACGCTGTCTTTTGTCAAACGTCCCATTCACTGGTTTCCTTTCCGTGAATATTTTTTAATTTTCGTCAGACACCAAAGGGTTCAGTTTACTGAGAACCCCGACTGGCACAAATTCTGTGATTCAGACCTTGTGACTCACACAACACATACACTTAGTGTAAGAAGCTGTGTAGTGTTGAAAAAGTATCTAAAATAATAGCAGTTAAATACAGTGGTACCTCTACTTACGAAATGAATTGGTTCCGGAAGAAATTACATAAGTAGAAAATTTCGTAAGTAGAGACATTCATAATTAGAATGTAGCCGCAAGAGGGCACAAGCCAGTGTCTTATTGTGCCGGTCCCAAGCCCGGATAAATACAGAGGGTTGCGTCAGGAAGGGCATCCGGCGTAAAACTTTTGCCAAATCAAAGATGCGAATCAAACATATGACTTCCATACCGGATCGGTCGAGGCCCGGGTTAACAACGACCGCCATCGGCGCTGTTGACCTACAGGGCGCCAGTGGAAATTGGATTACTGTTGGTCGAAGAAGGAGAGGAGGAAAGTGCGTTCGCACGAAGAAAGAGAAGAGGAGCGCCAAGAGTATAGGACTAAGAGTAGGGACGTTGAATGTTGGAACTATGACAGGAAAAGGTAGAGAGTTGGTCGACATGATGCAGAGGAGGAAGGTAGACATACTGTGTGTCCAGGAGACCAGGTGGAAAGGTAGCAAGGCTAGAAGTTTAGGAGCAGGGTTCAAGTTGTTCTATCATGGTGTAGATAGAAAGAGAAATGGAGTAGGAGTTATCTTGAAGGAGGAGTTTGTTAGGAATGTCCTGGAGGTAAAAAGAGTGTCGGATAGAGTGATGAGTCTGAAGCTAGAAATAGAAGGTGTGATGTTCAATGTTGTTAGTGGGTATGCTCCACAGGTAGGATGTGAGCTAGAGGAGAAGGAGAAATTCTGGTTGGACTTTGATGAAGTGATGCAGAGCATACCTAGAAGTGAGAGAGTTGTCATCGGTGCAGACTTCAATGGACATGTTGGTGCAGGTAACAGAGGTGATGAGGAAGTGATGGGCAGGTTTGGTATCCAGGAGAGGAACGCAGAAGGACAGATGGTAGTTGACTTTGCAAAAAGGATGGAAATGGCTGTAGTGAATACTTTCTTCCAGAAGAGGCAGGAACATAGGGTGACCTATAAGAGTGGTGGTAGGAGCACACAGGTAGACTACATCTTGTGTAGACGATGTAACCTGAAGGAGATCAGTGACTGCAAAGTAGTGGTAGGCGAGAGTGTAGCCAAACAGCATAGGATGGTGGTGTGTAGGATGACTCTGGTGGTGAGGAAGATGAAGAGGACAAAGACAGAGCAGAAGACGAAATGGTGGAAGCTAAAAAAGGAAGAGTGTTGCATGACCTTTAGGAAGGAGTTAAGACAGGCTCTGGGTGGTCAGGAGGTGCTTCCAGATGACTGGACAACTACAGCTAATGTGATCAGGGAGACAGGTAGGAGAGTATTTGGTGTGTCATCTGGAAGGAAAGTAGATAAGGAGACTTGGTGGTGGAATGAGGAGGTACAGGAGTGTATTCAGAGAAAGAGGTTAGCTAAGAAGAAGTGGGACACTGAGAGGACTGAGGAGAGTAGACAGGAGTACAGGGAGATACAGCGTAAGGTGAAGGTAGAGGTAGCAAAGGCCAAACAAGGGGCTTATGATGACTTGTATGCTAGGTTGGACAGTAAGGAGGGAGAGACTGATCTATACAGGCTGGCAAGACAGAGAGATAGAGATGGGAAGGACGTGCAGCAGGTTAGGGTGATTAAGGATAGGGATGGAAGTCTATTGACAGGTGCCAGCAGTGTGATGGGAAGATGGAAAGAGTACTTTGAGGAGTTGATGAACGTGGAAAATGAGAGAGAACAAAGACTAGAAGAGGTGACTGTTGTGGACCAGGATGTAGCAAAGATTAGCCAGGATGAAGTGAGGAGAGCACTGAAGAGGATGAAGAGTGGAAAGGCAGTCGGTCCTGATGATATACCTGTAGAGGTTTGGAAGTGTCTAGGAGAGGTGGCAGTAGAGTTTCTGACTGGGTTGTTCAACAGGATCTTAGATAGTGAGAAGATGCCTGAGGAGTGGAGGAGAAGTGTGCTGGTGCCCATTTTTAAGAACAAGGGAGATGTGCAGAGTTGTGGCAACTACAGAGGAATAAAGCTGATGAGCCATACAATGAAGTTATGGGAAAGAGTAGTGGAAGCTAGACTAAGGGCAGAAGTGAGCATTTGTGAGCAGCAGTATGGTTTCATGCCAAAAAAGAGTACTACAGATGCAGTATTTGCTTTGAGGATGTTGATAGAGAAGTACAGAGAAGGCCAGAGGGAGCTGCATTGTGTTTTTGTAGATCTGGAGAAAGCTTATGACAGGGTGCCCAGAGAGGAACTGTGGTATTGTATGAGGAAGTCTGGAGTGGCAGAGAAGTATGTTAGAGCGGTGCAGGACATGTATGAAGACTGTAAGACAGTGGTGAGGTGTGCTGTAGGTGTGACAGAGGAGTTCAAGGTGGAGGTGGGACTGCATCAGGGATCAGCTCTGAGCCCCTTCTTGTTCGCTATGGTGATGGACAGGCTGACAGACGAGGTTAGACAGGAATCTCCATGGACTATGATGTTTGCAGATGACATTGTGATCTGCAGTGAGAGTAGGGACGAGGTGGAGGAGAAGCTAGAGAGGTGGAGGTTTGTCCTGGAAAGGAGAGGAATGAAGGTTAGCCGCAGTAAGACAGAGTACATGTGTGTGAATGAGAGGGACCCAAGTGGAAGAGTGAGGTTACAGGGAGAAGAGATCAAGAAGGTGGAGGATTTTAAGTACTTGGGGTCAACAGTCCAGAGCAATGGAGAGTGGGGAAAAGAGGTGAAGAAGCGTGTCCAGGCAGGATGGAATGGGTGGAGAAAAGTGTCAGGTGTGATGTGTGATAGAAGAGTTTCAGCTAAAATGAAAGGAAAGGTGTACAAAACTGTGGTGAGACCAGCGATGTTGTTTGGTCTAGAGACAGTGTCACTGAGGAAAAGACAGGAGGCAGAGCTGGAGGTAGCAGAGATGAAGATGCTGAGGTTCTCTCTGGGAGTGACCAGGAAGGATAGGATCAGGAATGAGTACATCAGAGGGACAGCACATGTTAGAGGTTTTGGAGATAAAGTCAGAGAGGCCAGACTGAGATGGTTTGGACATGTCCAGAGGAGAGATAGTGAATATATTGGTAGAAGGATGCTGAGTTTTGAACTACCAGGCAGGAGGCCTAGAGGAAGACCAAAGAGGAGGTTTATGGATGTCGTGAAAGAGGACATGAAGGTAGTTGGTGTGAGAGAAGAGGATGCAAAGGACAGGGTTAGATGGAGGCGGTTGATTCGCTGTGGCGACCCCTGAAGGGAAAAGCCAAAAGGAAAAGAAGAAGACATTCATAATTAGAGGTACCACTGTATGTATTTAGATGCTGAAAACATGTTTATAGTGTATACATCCAGGACCAATCCCATGCAAACAAACAATAAAAACACCCCAGATATCACAAATCAGCCACAGAGAATAAATCACACACACACACTTAATACAGTATATTTAACGTATTTGACGTAAAATTAGCAAACACTCTGTTAGCGTACTCTTCCCAGACCCAGCCGCCCAATCACACTGAACAATGCTAAAGCTACCTTTGATAAGGTAATTTAGAGAAGTATCATCCTTTATTAGTCCTGAAGACGGGAAATTCTCTTTACACTTTCTATACAAGACTAAGCATGCACATATACAGTATATGTTGTATACAGGCCCCTGAACAAAAACAAAAAGCTAGCTTACCGAAAGCTAAAACTAACCAAACTAACCTGAACAAAGTTAAAAATATTTTTTTAAAAAGCTAATATATTGTACGCTAAGAAAATTTATGCTAAGATCATTTGTACTCAGCTGATTTAAGTTCAAGATAAACTTGCAGTTACCTGATCAGCTACTTAATAAATTCATCAAACAACATGGCTCTACTAACAAAACGGAATTCCTTACATTAAATAGCTTTCAGTGTTAACAATATATTGTACAACCTCATCAATAAACCTCACCTGCTATCTCACATGCTAATCCATACCTACGTTGTCAATCTACTTCCAGGTAACGACTGGGTGAAAATGAAACCAAGCTACAAGGAGAAATATTTGAAAGGAGGGGTAGCTAGCAATTGCTAACTGTGTTGCACACAGAAAAAAAATATAAATTTCTCTAAGAGAGAAATTTATATTCACTGTTTTACCAATACGTTACTATTCATTCATTTACTCGTTTTCCGTAACTCGTCTTCTGCCTTCGTGGGTCAGAGGGGTTACTGGAGCCAAGCCTAGCGGACTTACTGGCATGATCTGTTGAGACGCTCCGGACACATTGCCAGCACATTGCAGCCTAAAGTTAATATTTCTCACACGTCAAATATTGTGAAAAACTTTGAACTTGTTACCGACAGGATTAACCTTTACTTTGGCCTTTAAGCATGAAATATTCAGTAAAACAGCATGGCAAACAAAACTCAGCTAGCTTCTCGCTATCATTTTATCAGTGACAAACAAGAAAATAGGCTGTAGAGATGTTGTGCAAGTGCAAAATTGTTTTTTTTTTTTTCAAGTTTTAATCCAGGGCAACCCAATTCTGGCCCCTACACTCATCAGCAAACAGGTCAAAACGGCCATTTATTATATTTACTTGAGACCCAGTTGGGTCAAAGACTTTCTTCTACTGGTCTGTGGTTGCGCCTGTGTCGGTACCTGAAACGGGACTATTAGCAGAGGAGCTATTAGCATCCCCAACTCTGACATCAGGTTTGTTGTGGCAGTTTGTGCTTCAACATACTTTAAACACACCAATATTTTAGCCTGGTTTGCACTTTGGGGATTGACGTTAATCCTACTTTAGTTTGAGGGAGTAACCATTGCATTGCAGACTAACTTCTTTGTTTGGCTTTGTGAGAAATGTGGATGAGCCATGCCTTCCGTAGGAACTCGGGGCCAGAGCAAAAAAAAGAGTCATTAATCAGGAGAGGGACACACACAACAAAACACTCATTCGCTGCTGGAAAGAAACCGCTTTAATTCTGGAAAGTCCACAAATATATTTTGCACATTCGTTTTAAAGGGACTGGCGGTCAGTTTGGCCTCCAATCCAGACGATTGATCTTTAAAAAAAAAAAAAAAAAAAAAATCTCAATGAAATTGAAAAAATCATCAAGAATAACGTAATTTGAAACAATGTAAGCCAAGGTTTACCTGTATTCCATTTCACTATGTGTTGGTTCAATGTCTTGTTATTGTTTCTGGTCAGTCTTACGGAATAGAACTTTAGTATTTATAGTAGTAATGACATTTAAATGACCTCAAATGGAGATTATAGATTGAAATTAAATAAATAACAGCTCACAAATAATTCAACTTACAGCCTCTAGGAACCAATAGTGTTCATAGGTTGAGGACTACCTGTATATTTAAATAAATTGGCATCTGCACTTAAACCCATTGCTGTCGTTAAAACACAAACAAATGAACCACCTGAGTAGCACTTTACTTCCAAACCCTTCAGCTGACAGCCTTTTCTCTGGTGTGGGTGTTCATGTGTCTTCTCAGATTTCTACCCAGTTTAAATTCTTTACCACAGACTGAACAAATGAAGGGATTCTCTCCTGTGTGGATCCTCATGTGCTCTTTTAGACGTCCATGCTGAGTAAATCCTTTACTGCACACTGAGCACTTGAAGGGTTTCTCTCCTGTGTGGATTCTCATGTGTTCTCTGAGATGGACACGCTGTCTAAACCCTTTATCGCACACTGAACAACTGAAGGGTTTCTCTCCTGTATGGATTCTGGTGTGGATCCTGAGAACACTACTTTGTCTAAATCCTTTACCACAAACTGAACAAAGGAAGGGTTTCTCGTCAGTGTGGATTCTCATGTGTCTATAAAAATAAGATCTTGATGGAAAACTCATTTTACAAACGGAACAACTAAATGTTTTCTCTCCTGTCTGAACTTCACTGTGTTCCTGCGGATGTTTCTCATCACCAGAGCTGGAACCACCTTCAGAGGAGCTAACTGTTGGATTTCCAGGATGACCTTCAGGTTCTCTGTGGTTCCTCAACTGGTTGAAGTCCGAGTGTGAAGGAATGTGATATCTTGTATTCATCTGGTCTTCATCTGGTTCTGGTTCTCCACACTCTTCTCTGTCAGCCTCCATTTTCATGTCTTCATCATGAAGCCGTGAGGACTGATGTATCTCTTCATCATCTTCTTCACTCTTCACAGAAACTGAAGAGAACGTTAACTCTGTGACATCAACCTCTTCCTCCTTCATCTCTTGTAGCTGATCGATCTCCTGATTGACTTCCGCCTGTTCTTGTTTGGTGTACGGAGGCTTTGATCGGACGTCCTGGTCCAAACTGGACCTTAAATCCTGCTGCTCAGGGGGAACCTCTTCTTTAGTCACCAACATCAGCTGGACATCTTCACAACAAAGAAATATGTATGTTTAATATTTGGTGGTCATTGTTTAATTTACCAATAATTTGTTATGTCATTTTCTAACTTATAAAATTTGTCTTTCAAATATAAGTAAAAAAAATCAGAATTTTGAATTTAATTTCTGTGAAAGCTTTCAAAAAAGGTTGTCCTGATTGCCCTGGCAGGGTCTCCCAGGGTAAACAGGTCCTGGGACACGGGACAGGCTATGAGCAGCTCATGAAGAGAAATAAATCAAGGACCGTGAAGTCGCCCCGTATGGCGCAAGCAGGGCCCCTTCCGGAGGCAGGGGTTGGGTCTCATGTGCGAGCACTTGGTGGCTGGGCCTCCGATCCACCTCCACCCACAGCTTGGGCTCTGAAACACAACCCCTTGCTCAGCCACCATATGTTGGAGTTCATCCCGGTGAACAACAGGGTTGTGTCCCTGAGCCTTCAGGTAAGGGACAGGTGCCTAAATGTTATTTCAGCCTATGGGCTGAAAGGCAGTGTGGAATACCCAACCTTCTTTGAGTCCCTGGGAAGGAAACAAAATAGTGCTCTGACTGGGGACTCCATTGTTCTTCTTGGGGACTTCAACGCTCACGTGGGACAGTGACAACTGGAAAGGGGTGATTGGGATGAATGTTCTCCCTGATATGAACACGAGTGGTGTTCTGTAGTCGGACTATTGTGTTAGTCATAGTTTGTTCAGAACGAACACCGTGTTCAAGCACAAGGATGTCGATAAATGTACACGGCACCAGGACTCCATAGGCCGGAAGCTGATGATCAATTTCATTGTCGTATCTTCAGATGTCCGACCTTGTGTCTTAGACACAGAGTTGTCAACCTGGTCGTGAGCTGGATCCGCTGGCAGGTAGGAGGCAGGACAGACTTAGGAGGCCTAAATGTGTTTTGAGGGTCTGTTGGGAACATCTGGTGGAACCTTCTGTCAGTGAGGTTTTTAACTCGCACCTCCCATGGAGCTTCTCCAAGATCACACAGGAGGTTGGAGACATTAAGACAGAGTGTACTATGTTCTCCATGTCCACTGTGGAAGTGGCTGCTCGAAGCTCTATGTCTCTGGTGCCAGTCACGGTGGCCATCCCCGAACCAGGTGGTGGACGCTAGAAGTAAGGAACGCCGTCAAGCTGAAGAATGAGTCATCAAGTCCTGTTGAATGGGACTCCAGACACAGCTGACAGATGCTGGCAGGCCAGGCATACTGTGGACCGAGTGGTCATGGAGGCAAACTTGGGTCAGGGAGGAGTTCAAGGAGGCCGTGGAGAAGGAGAATCGGTTGGCCTTGAAGAAAGGGGTGCCTCAGGAGGGGCAAGTGATGCACAGGGCTCATAAGATAACAACAGCCAACAGGTCTGGAACACCTTGAAGGCGACGGCTGGACTGTCGAATACAAGTTGTGCTCCAGGACACTGCCGCTAGTTGGGATAAAACATCAGCTGGAGTAGTGACATTAAGATTAAATAACGACTCATAAACAATTCAGCTTATGAGCAACCTCTAGGAACCAATTGTATTTGTACGTTGAGAACTCCCAGTATTTTTTTGTGAAAATCCAACGAATAATCAAGAACGATGTAACTGGAAACGACATAAACTGAGGTATAATTGTATTTTATTTATTCTGTATTGTTTTAATGTCCTGTTATGGTTTCTGGTCAATCTCAGGGAATAGAACTTTAGTATTTAGAGTAGGAATGACATTAAAATGACCTCAAATGATGATTATAGATTGAAATTTAATAAATAACAACTTATAAACAATTTAGCTATGAACAACCTCTAGGAACCCCTAGTGTTTATAGGTTGAGGACTACCTCTATGTCCAGGCAGCAAACACTAAAATACTTCATCTGATCCGTCTTGTGTTTGAAGAATAAAAGCTTCTACCATCAAACAGAAGCTTCAGAGTCTAGCTTCAGAGAATAGTACTCCTGACAGTACTCCTGACAGTAATCCCGACAGTAATCCTGACAGTAATCCTGACAGTAATCCCTATAGTACTCCTGACAGTAATCCCTACAGTACTCCTGACAGTAATGCCGACAGTACTCCTGACAGTAATGCCGACAGTACTCCTGACAGTAATCCCTACAGTACTCCTGACAGTAATCCCTACAGTACTCCTGACAGTTATCCCTACAGTACTCCTGACAGTTACCCCTACAGTACTCCTGACAGTAATCCCTACAGTACTCCTGACAGTAATCCCTACAGTACTCCTGACAGTGATCCTGACAGTAATCCTGAGTTATCCTGACAGTACTCCTGTCAGTAATCCCTACAGTAATCCTGACAGTAATCCCGACAGTAATCCCGACAGTAATCCCTACAGTACTCCCGACAGTAATCCTGACAGTAATCCCTACAGTACTCCTGACAGTGATCCTGACAGTAATCCTGAGTTATCCTGACAGTACTCCTGGCAGTAATCCCTACAGTAATCCTGACAGTAATCCCGACAGTAATCCCGACAGTAATCCCTACAGTACTCCCGACAGTAATCCCGACAGTAATCCCGACAGTAATCCCTACAGTACTCCCGACAGTAATCCTGACAGTAATCCCTACAGTAATCCCGACAGTACTCCTGACAGTAATCCCTACAGTACTCCTGACAGTAATCCCTACAGTACTCCTGACAGTAATCCCGACAGTACTCCCGACAGTAATCCCGACAGTACTCCCGACAGTACTCCCGACAGTACTCCCGACAGTAATCCCGACAGTAATCCCGACAGTACTCCCGACAGTACTCCCGACAGTACTCCCGACAGTACTCCCGACAGTACTCCCGACAGTAATCCCGACAGTAATCCCTACAGTACTCCCGACAGTAATCCCTACAGTACTCCTGACAGTAATCCCTACAGTACTCCTGACAGTAATCCCTACAGTACTCCTGACAGTAATCCCTACAGTACTCCCGACAGTAATCCCTACAGTACTCCCGACAGTAATCCCTACAGTACTCCCGACAGGAATCCCTACAGTACTCCCGACAGTAATCCCTACAGTACTTCCGACAGTAATCCCCACAGTACTCCCGACAGTAATCCCCACAGTACTCCCGACAGTAATCCCTACAGTACTCCCGACAGTAATCCCGACAGTACTCCCGACAGTAATCCCTACAGTACTCCCGACAGTAATCCCTACAGTACTCCCGACAGTAATCCCTACAGTACTCCCGACAATAATCCCTACAGTACTCCAGACAGTAATCCCTACAGTACTCCTGACAGTAATCCCTACAGTACTCCTGACAGTAATCCCTACAGTACTCCTGACAGTAATCCTGACAGTAATCCCTACAGTACTCCTGACAGTAATCCCTACAGTACTCCTGACAGTAATCCCTACAGTACTCCTGACAGTAATCCTGACAGTAATCCCTACAGTACTCCTGACAGTAATCCCTACAGTACTCCCGACAGTAATCCCGACAGTACTCCTGACAGTAATCCCTACAGTACTCCTGACAGTACTCCTGACAGTAATCCCTACAGTACTCCTGACAGTAATCCCGACAGTACTCCTGACAGTACTCCTGACAGTACTCCTGACAGTACTCCTGACAGTAATCCCGACAGTAATCCCTACAGTAATCCTGACAGTAATCCCTACAGTAATCCTGACAGTCAGTACCGCTGTGGGCTCCATCCCGCACACAGAACCAGACTGAACCCACCTGCTGTCTGGAGGTGGACCTGAGGACCGAAGACACCGTCCAGGAGCTTCTGTCGTCCACAAAGCTGCTCCTGGTTCTCGTGGTTTGCTAACGTTCTTTCAAACTGCTCAATGATGTCTTCAGCAGCAGCAGTTAGTCGCTGCAGGACAAAAGCTCTCAGCGTTTGGACGTCACACATTTTGACTCGTTCACAGCACAACTTTTCCTCCAGACACGATCCTTTACAATCTGTTCGCTGATGTGCTCCGAGTCCACAAGATGGTTTCCGGCTAGCAGGCTAAGCTAGCTGCGTTAGCTCGTCGGGGCGGAAGCAGAAAGTTGCCTTGTTGAGCGTCTTCCGGTCCAGAGAACAGAACAGAGTCTCTTCTGACAGCTGTTCACACAGAAAGACTCCAGAAAGCCTCTTTGGGATTTCTCCAAGCTTCACCGGCTGGCGAGGCCTGACAACTCCTACCGCTGCTGGGGCTGTTAGCAATAGCCGAGCGCTACTTCTTCTTCTCCGTTTTGCTGCTCGGTCTGCTTCCGGTTTGGCGCCACCGTCTGGACAGAGACTGAATCACAACGACTTTATATAACTTGATCATTTAAAACTCCTTTCTTCATAATTTCTTCAGCCTATTCGCCATAAAAAAATCATCTCATGGTCTAACTTAATAATACACTTTTTAAACCTTGATTAACATTTTTTGAATGGATCTATTAATCAGGAAATTCTTTTTTGCACTCCATATATTTCCCACATAAACAGGCCAAAGCACGCGCGCGGGCGCACACACACACAGACACACACACACACACACATACACAGGGTCAGTAAGCACACAGTTCAATGGAGTGAGATGGTGGAGTGAAGGGCACACATGTAGCAGCATCCTACAAGCAATTTGTGGTGCCCATCTTAGCACCGCGAAGATGCTCAAGGGCACCTCAGTGATGTTCAGGTGGTCAATTGCACCTCTCCAGCCACCAGTTCACACTCCATACTTTGGTCTACTTTTGGGAGATCAAACAACCACTCCACAAGTGATTGGCTCAATAAAGGAGCCTTCTTGGAGTCCCTGGGAGGGGTACCAAATAGTACTCCGACTGGGGACTCCACTGTTCTCCTTGGGGACTTCAACACTTACGTGGCAATGACAGTGAGACCTGGAAACAGGTGATTAGGATGAACGATCTCCCTGATCTGAACACGAGTGGGGTTCTGTTACTGGACTTCTGCGCTAGTCACAGATTGTTCATAACCAACACCTTGTTCAAGCACAAGGATGTCCAGGGTTATCATCAGACCTCGATCACAGGTCTTGGAAATTCAGGTGAAGAGAGGGGCAGATTTGTAAACTGATCACCACCAGGTGGTGACCTGGATCCACTGGAAGGTTGGGGGGCATGGAGAGACTCGGCAGGCCCAAATGTGTTTTGAGGGTCTGTTGGGAACGTCTGTTGGAACTCTCTATCAGTGAGGTCTTCAACTTCCACCTCCAGGAGAGCTTCTCCCAAATCCCACGGGAGTTTGGGGACAATGAGTCCATGTGGCTGCTCCAAGTTTTGATCATAAGGTCTGTCACGGTGGTAACCCCTGAACTTGGTGGTGGATCCTGGAAGTAAGGGATGTCATCAAGCTGAAGATTCTTATCAAGTGTTGTTGAATCGTGGGACTCCGGAGACAGCTGACAGGTACAGGCAGGCCAAACGTACTGTGGCTTGAGTTGTCATGGAGGCAATAACTCAGGTTTGGGAGAACTTCATGGAGACCCTGGAGAAGTATTATTGGTCAGCCCCACAAATGTAGACCCGAGTAATAGTCCCCCCCTTTTCTGGAGTATGGGTTTTGTGGCCCTTTGCTGAGGGCTGTCCGATCCCTGTATGACCAAAGCTGGAGTTGGGTACATATTGCCACCACTAAGTCAGACCTGAGCTGCAACTCCTCCATGTTGAGCAAAGCCAGCTGAGGTGGCTCGGGCATCTGTTTCAGATGCCTCGTGGACATAGAAGCCCCTCGCATGTGTGGTCAACGGGTCAAAAAAATTGTTGCATGCCTCTTTCAGGATGCCATGTTTAACACTTTTTTGTACAGAGACAGCAAACCAGTATAGTGTAAAACACTCTTAAGTTAATGCGAAGAGAGGTGAGGACACGGATAGGAAGTGACACATAAGGGAGGGACAGAGGGAAAAGACAGAGGAGGAGGTTTTAGGTGTGGGGGTTGATGGGGACGATGACCTAGAACAGGGGTGTCCAAACTTTCTAAAAGCTGGGCCAGATTTGATAAGGTGAATGTGTCAACAGTCCTTGATGACAATATGTAAAACAATTAAAGACACAAAGACATACTGCGTTATTCAATGTTTATATCTTTATGCAACAATTAAGTTACCAAATGTTGGCATTCAGGTGAACACATCAGGGTACATATAGTACTCTAAAACACAACTCTATGTGTGAACAGACATGTTGCTTTGATAACACAACCACAGACAAACCACTGACACTGATGTGAAGAGTGGACCTTACTCTTGATCTCAGTCCTGACGGAGGTCTGGTTGGACAGCAGTAGTAGGTCACGTAGGTGGGAGTTACTGGACTTACATTGATTTCAAATCATTCCTGTTAAAGTTCAGAACAGACAGTCTGTGGACCCCAACAAGATGAATATTTTCTAAAAGTTTAATTTTCTGTGAGATTTTTAAAAAACTAATTGATGGAAATCCGTTTCAAGGGTTGACTTGTGTTCCCCAGCACTGACTTCATCTAACCACCATTCATTTCTGTTGGAGCTGCTTTGGACTAACAGAGGAGGTGTTCCAGTGGAGGTGACCAGGAGCCTCTAGCTGGACCTTCTGGGTTGGCTGTTTGTCTGTAGCAAAAGGCAGGTGGTGGCGCTGTTTCATCAACTCTGGTCAACATCAAGTACAACTGATTTAAAATAATTCCAAATGAACAAAACAACAAAAGATCACTATAACAGACGTCATTCCTGACACTGTCTGAGCAGCCAGCCCACCGAGCCCTCCACCCCTGTGGAAACCACTGTCAGGTGTCCACATTCGCTGTCGTCACTGGTCCAGCCCACCAGTTCTATGTTCAGGGCGGTTTGGTCCTGTCCAACGACCATCAGAAGGAGGCGGTCAGCCAAAAACTTGTACTTATACTGAAAAGGTGGTTTGGAGTTCAGGAGCAGGATGTCGGTTGCGTTGTCCTTGGCACAGTTGTTAATGGTGACGGATCCCTTGTTGAAGGCCAACATGTAGATGTCATGTCCATCACCTCCAACCAGGTAATCACCGCCAGTGGAAACCAAGGCGTCGTCCCCATCTGAGCCCTTGAGGAGACTGCTCTCATATCCAGACACCAACATGTCAGAGTAGATGGTGCCAACAACTATTTCCACATCCTTCAACACGTCACCCTCGGCGTCAGCATGTCGGCCTTGTCCAGTTAGCAGGTTTACATAAACCCCTTTACCTGTGTCAGGATCCCCTCGGTACAGGATCGCGTCTCTACCAGGACCTCCGTCCACCAGATCTGCTCCTGGTCCAGGGATGAAGATGTCCTGACCGGTATTCCCCATCATGACATCATTTCCATCCTCGCCATAAAGAGTGTCATCTCCCATGTTCCCAAGGAGGATGTCATTTCCATCCCCTCCAATCAGTGTGTCCTTTCCTTCCCCACCTTCCAAGATGTCGTCCTTCCTCCCTCCAAACAGAACACTGTCTTCATCATTAGACTGTATGTTATTGGACTTGTCAAGGCAGCCTTGCACTGTGTGGACTTTGGACAGACGTTGGTGAGCATTTAGGTCCAGCAGGCAGTCCACCTCAGGTCGCTTCAGAGTCACTTTGAAAGCTTGGAAGTCAAACAAAGGCTCAGTTGAGTTCCGAGGTTGTAATCTGAATGTCACACCGTCAGAGCTCAGGAATTCGAGATGCTGATACTGCTCACCTAGCACGTACTTGTTCAGAACAACCTGTTGTTGCCCTTCTTTCCCTTTGATCTCCAGGATCAGGTCTTGTGTGAATGTTGTAATAGTGATTTGATCCATATCCAAGAAATCCACGTCAACCAACACCGTATCGACTTTGTTATCTTCTGCAAAGTTGTCAATCAGAAAGTCTCCAAATCCGTGTTTGATGACGTAAGTGTCGGTTCCGTTACCTCCAGACATCAGGGCGCCCCCGGTGTGAGGATCCAGCAGATTGTCGTTACTGTTCCCTATCATGACGTCCAAACCCGAGGAGCCATACATATCTTTGACTGAGTCAGTCTCTGCCATCACCATCAGTCGACCTATGAACCTGCATGAAGGTTCTCCTGAGATGATGTCATATCTGAAACAAGCATAATCCACCAGATACTGGACTTTGCCTGGAAGTGAATGAAGTAGTTGAGGTTCCTGGTTTCTGTAGTCCACAATTAAAGGTGACATTACAGACAGCCCACATTGGTTGATGTCAGTAATCAATCCGGCTGTAACACCATCGCTGGTCTTGATCTGCAGGTGCTGAGAATTCTTCGACAGGAACCACTTATGTAGATACACCTGTGTCATGCCTTTAACCAAAATGAGGATGTCTTGACCATTACAGGTACTAGTTATATCCTCATACTGAACATTGAGGAAGAGTAAGTCTGTTTCTAGATCAGGTGACAGGTTGTCAATGGTTTTGGCTCCTTGGCCTGATGAGATGACGTACCAGTCCTCTCCTCCTCTACCCTGCATGAAATCCCTTCCTCTTCCTGGGAAAATTACGTTATGTTCCTTGTTTCCTCTGATGACATCACTGAAGTTTGAGCCACGGACCTCCGTCACGCTGCTCAAAGCCTCATCCTCCTCCAGGTCCAATCCCAGAGCAGATGAGGAGCTGCTGTAGTCGATCCGGAGACTTTTGATGCACTTGGAGAACGGGTCACCCTGCTGGCAGTCAGACTTCTCCTCAGAGATCGCAAAAGTGATCAGGTCCTTAGTGACAACAAGCAAGTGTCGGTCTGCTGGTGACCTGAACCAGCTCACTAGGGTCACGTGGATGGGCGTGTTGTCATGGAAAGCATTCAGGACGAGGTCCTCACCTTGGACTCGGACACTGAAGGAGTGGAGGTCTGCTTCAATCATGGCTAGGTCTGTTGTGTTGTCTCTTGAATAGTTCTCAATCCACACTGAAGACTGTTGTCTACCTTTCACGACGTAAATGTCTTCTCCATCACCACCAAACAAACGGTCTCGACCTCCTCCTCCATCCATCAGGTTCTTCTCTCCATTCCCAAAGAGTGTGTCATCAAACGGAGACCCAGAGATGCTGATGACGGTCTTCAACAGGGGCTTAGATGCATCCACAGTCACACCTTGTGTCCTGAACCCCAAGTTAATGCCTTTGGCCACCAGCTGGACAGACGTCACCACGGTGGGGGAAACCTCGAATAAGACCCCATCTCCTGACAACATGGACATGTGACGGTACGATTCCCCTACAAACCAGGACTGTATGATCACAGTATGGCTGCCTTCATACATCAAAACAAGATTTTCCACAGACTTGGACACAGAAATCTGACTGTAATTCACACTGAAATGAAGCACATCTGGGGCTTTGGCCTCGTCGTAGTTGTTGATAACGGTTTTCCCTCCGTTGGCAGGAATGATGTATGTGTCTTTTCCACCAGATCCTTGCACAGAACTTCTCTGTGGACCAAGGAAGAAGATGTCGTCACCTGGTTCACCATAAAGAATGTAATAATAACTCAACATGACTTCAATCACATGTTTGTCCTCTGCTTTCTGGACGGCAAAGAAGCGGTTTGAACGAGTGTTTCCTTTATATATCCCATATCTGGACCCTGATATAGCTTTATACCCTGAAACCACCTTTACAGAGCCAAACGGTATGATTATCAGTAGTTTTTTCTTCAGTGTCGTGTACTCCAAGCCATGTGACTCTCCAAGGCCAAGTATAATATCCTGGCTTCCTTGGGTGTCAATGTTCCAACACTTACTGTCTATTCTTTCATTGCTGGACACGAAGTAGTCCATGCAGAGCTCGGACTGACCCTGTTCAGCGAGACAGAAGCTAATCCCCCCTCCATTCCAGGAGGCGTCACCACCAGTAAAGTCAATGGCAGTGGTTCCATCCTGTTCCTTTGTCACTTTGTAATACTTGTGATAGTCCGCAATCTGTGCAACAAGCCTGTGGCCATCTTCAATTTCTTCATAGCGCCAATTGTAAATGATACTTGCTGCCTGAATTGAAAAGTTTGAAAGCCCCTTCCCAAAGCCTCGTAGACCGGCCAGAACTTTGTCCAGGATTCCAGCGTCTTTTGGGAGGCTGTTGATTTCATTCTCAATACTCATGTAAATGTCATCAATAACCATCCGGATGATAGACAGAGCAAAGCTTATCGGTGCTAAGATCGGCACCAGTTCGGGCTGAGCAATCTCAAGAATATCCAAAAAAATCATCGTGCCATCGAGGACAGCGTCGATGTACCCCAGAGGGCCGCCTCTCTTCAGATCTTCTGCAAAATTGTACACGCCAAATCCAATTCCTACCAGCGGTATGGCTGCCATGATGCCCTTCATCGCAGGACTTCTCATGATTGTCACTGCAGCTTTGGCCATTCTGGTTTCTGAGGTCAGAGCTTTTGTGGCAACAGCAGCCGTCGTCATGGCTGCCACGCCATGAGTGGTCTGCAGAGCTCCTATCACGCCATCCTTGAAGTCACCATGCTCAAACTCATGAACGGCTCCCTTCATGCTCAGCATGAGTCCCAGCAATCCAAAGGCGGTCCCGGCATGCTCCTGTACTTTGCTGGGTTTATGGGAGGGGGCGGGGCTATAGGTTTCCAGACTGTGAACTGCCATTTCGATGCTGTTCTGCATTTTTTCTTGATATCGTTGAGTCTCTGGGGAGATCTTCATACGAACCTCAACAGGTTGACCGCCTTCTGAAACCAGGCTACACATGAATTCTCCGTTTTCCATCCTGACACTGCCCTCCTGAACGGCCAAGCGTTCCAGACGTTCACCGAATTTTATTTTCAACTGATTGTAAATCTCTTTAGAAATTAAGGATTTCATTCTTAAAAACTGTGCTTCAAGTTTGAAGGAATTCTCTAAATTGGAGGCCGTCGTCAGGTCATTGGTGGTTGTGTAGCCGTCGTTGTAGCCTCCTAATGTTCCAGATGGTTTGGGTTCACCCAAGTTTTCCAGTGTTGTTTTAAATTCTGTGTAATCACTGATGAAGTTTTTGTCCTCTATCTTGTAATTGTTGGCCGTTCTCAGTAAATTCTCCAGACTGTTTTCTGGATTCTGTGCCTTCCATTTTTTGTACTCCAGGATTTCAGATTTTAAAACCATTTTAAGTTGATCTTTTAGGTCTTTTGTAGAAGCTGGAGGATAATTGCCTAACTTACTGGAGCCGTATGGTGTTGCAGAGCCGGTAAATCCACGTCTGCTGGGGTCGATCCAGGTTTTTCCTTTCGCCATTGGGTGTTGGTTAAAAAAGAAGCCCAGGTCTTTCTCACTGACAGTTTGGCCTTTGCTTTGGATGACATCCAGGGCCATCAGAACCAGAGGGAAGGTCCGGAAGTTTCTAGCAGATTCACATATCACTGACGCTGTGAAGTATGTTGTGCTCCAAGCCTCGGTGGACAGCGGTAGCGTAACGGTGTGTTCTCCACGTAAAACATCATTCACAAAGTTCACGTACTCCTGTTTGGATTCAACAACCCTGTTTTTATCGATGATGGCTCTTCTTATGCTTGGATAACTTTCGCTGTTGATCTGTGCCGTGATGGAGTTCTTGATTTCTTGAATTGCCTCTTCGTTTTCTCTTTGGTTGTTGTCCAGCCTTTTTCCAACTGGGTACACGTAGAGATTTTCAGGATCCACTACATAAATCCAGTCTTTGACCATCAGGTACGATACCTTTTCTTCTCCTTCCTTGGCGTAGTGACGGATGATATTTCTGACATCTTCTCCGGATTTAATCTCATAACATTTGCGGAGAACATCCTTTTTGTCGTCATCTGTCATCCACTCCATGACGTTTTGATCTTCCAAGTGCTTTCTGATGACGTAATCCGTGTCAATGTTGTCCTCACTGAAGTGCACCTTCTTTGGGGCAGGCAGGTCTCCATGAAAGAACCCCCAGGACATGGCTTCCAGTTCATTTAATGCGGTTTTGTCGAGCTGCTCAAACAAATTCTGGTCAATGAATCTCATGGGTTTGGATGGCCAACTCTTTTTGAAGGCTTTAAAGCGTTCTCTTATTCCCTCTTTAATAGCGAGGGTGTTTCTTTCATTAGTAAAAATCGGCTCTCCTCTGTTGTCAGTCACAGTTCCAAGGACCACGTTTCCATTCTGGTCCAGACTTGCCACCAACTTCCTGCTGTCGCCTTTGTGTTGCCACTGCATTCCGTCTGTGGAGATGACTTGACTGATTTTCTGTCCAGTGTGCAGGACCTGGATCACAGAGTCCCTGACATGAAGCTTGGTCTTGATGTTGGCGGTCTCATGGAGCTCCTTCAGCAGGGTTTCAACAAACCCTTTATCTGAGCCAACCTCACAGGCCACCACGCTTGTTGTTTTGATCTTGTCTCCGACCCTGAAGGTATCTTTGACGATTGAGGCCACCTCTGGGGCGGTGTACCCCGCTAGTTTCGTTTCCTCTGCTTTGACACCGTGTCCTACCAGCACCAGTCTGCTGTCCTCCGTCAGAGGAACCGGGTCTCCATGAATCAGTTTAGGTTTCCGGTTCTCGTCCAGAGTGTAAATTGAGGTGGTGCTTGGATGCTTCTCGTACAGATAAGTTGCAGCTTTCCTGACGATCGGATCATTCTCCATGATGAGGATCTGCTGGATGTCATACTGGGTGGAGTGGTCAACGGGTCTCTTCTCAATTTGGAAACTAGAAAATGAGTTTGGGTCGTCCATGGCCTGGTAAATCTGGTGACTCTCTGTATTTACTTCTAAAACAACTTTGACTCCAAGGAGAAAGAAGGTCCTCATGAACCTGTGGTGGAAACTGGAGCTTGTGTTTCCATCGATGGAGAAAACTGCTGCGTCTTTCAGGGAAGGTTTGAACAGGAGCTTCGCCAGCAATGAGCCTGAGAGGCCAGAAACCATTTGTCCGTCCTCTGAAACACGCCCAAAGATTCTGACCATGGTGTAGTCGCCCGCCTGGGGAAGGCAGGAGGGGTCATCCAGACAGCTCCTGAAGATGATCCGGGAGTAATCTGGGTCTGCGCTGTATTCCTCACGGGCGCGTTTGCTGGTCAACTCATCATCATCCGTCATGACCAGAAACTTCTGACTGTAGCTGTGGGACGTTTCTGAAGCACCGATCAGCAGATCTTCTGTTCTTTGTTCACCAATTCCTTCAAAGAAGCTCTCAAAGTCCTGGAGGATAATGTAGGAAGACAAGAGACAAGAAACACGGAGTAATGGTTCTGGTGGTTCTGTTGGTTTGGTTTGCTTGTGTTACAGTTTGACAGTTTGTAAGTTGATGGGTATAAAGAATGAGATTTCGCTGTAGATCCAGAACCAGAATCAAGACCTACCAGTCTCATTTCAAGGACACAAGAAGAGAAGTTCCGGTGGCAGTGCTTCAGATCGTCCAGCAGATCCATTGGATGGACTTCTGCATCCGACCTAAAGATGGCGTCACAAAGTCAACCGGAGTGCAAACCACCCTCACCAACATGTTGACATCATCGGGACCCCGTCCTTACCGAAGGGTGGACCTCTGGACTCTGGACCTGTTCCTGGGACGAGATGCAGTCATTATGATTCTAGATTCCTGACCCTTACCCTACAACATCCTTCACTACAAATATGTCACCTGTGATTGGATGGGTTCTGGAGCTTCTCGTGGAACATGTGGTCGGGTAGGCCTTTGAGGCGGTGCAGAGCAGCAATGTCAGGGTGTAGCTCCTCCCAGTCGTCGTCTCTCACCTCTGAACAGATATATCACACATCACGATCACACCAGCAGCAGGTGGCGCTCTCATTGGTCCATTTGCTGCCATGTTTGGGCGGCAGCTGTGGGCAGTTGGGGGGGGTTGTGGAGCTTTTGCCGTGTGGCGACTGAGACTGAGGTTGTGTTCTCAAGTCGTGTCTAAATCAGTGGGTTGGGACCGTGATCTACAGGGGGCGCCGTGTGTGGCTGTGTCCCGCCTGCTATCGTCACTACGAGCTGGGACTGCTTTAAAGATGTCGACAACCTCAAGGTGTCCAAACAGTTCTTACCGAAGGGTTCCGTGAGGATGAGGAGGCCAAGGAGGACCAGAAGCCTGAGAGCCGTCTTCATCGAACACGCCATGACGCTGCAAAATATGACAGAGAAGCATGAGTCAGCGCATGAGTCAGCAGTACTGCTGTCCAGGTGGTTGTGTGGGTGGAACAGACCAATCACGAGTCTTCATTCGGTTCTGAGGG
This sequence comes from Antennarius maculatus, assembly GCA_013358685.1. Lineage (NCBI taxonomy): Eukaryota > Metazoa > Chordata > Actinopteri > Lophiiformes > Antennariidae > Antennarius > Antennarius maculatus. Next base: position 255,989 of record CM023612.1, on the reverse strand, counting down.
CCAGTAAACACCTCACACGACATCAGAGTCTTGTGATTGGCTCGATTCATGTTACAGAGACCCACTCCATGAAGTACCCGAAGTACCTGAGTATCTGAAATATCTGAAGTAGCTGAAGTACCACAAGTACCTGAAGTATCTGAAATAGCTGAAGTACCTGAGTATCTGAAATATCTGAAGTAGCTGAAGTACCACAAATACCTGAAGTATCTGAAATAGCTGAAGTACCTGAGTAGCTGAAGTAACCCTAACCTCCAACCCTAGATGCAGACAGACAGATACCTGAGGTACCTGAAACACCTGAAGTGTCTATAGTACCTGAAGTATCAAAGACAGACAGACAGACAGACTCACTGATCGACAGACAGACAGACAGACATATAGATAGATGGACAGAGTTAGGGTTTTACTCTGAACAAAACCCTCTTTGGTCCTTCAGGTCAGTTGAGAGGTGTCAACGATGAGACAAATTGTATTCCAAACAAGGTTCACTGAAGAAGTTCAGTTTACATGTTGGTGAGGATCCAACATTGAGCTGTTCAGCAGACGCAGCAACAAACCTCTGGAGAAGAGCCCCGAATGTTCATTTACAGTGATCTTTATAGTGTTTGGGTCAGACTGTCCTTGAGGGATGAGCTCACCATCAGAATGTTCATTGACCATGAACTTGATGGTGTCTGCGTTAGGGTCTCCTTGACTCGGCGTCCGCCATTTTGTGAATCACTGTCTCCCCAGTTGTTGCCATGCTGAGCAGTTCTATCCGTTTGACCCTGTCTAAACGGGTTTTATGTGACGGATTTGCACTCGGACCCCACTTAATTCCTATTCTCACTTTTTTTTCCATGTTTACAGTTAAGACTTTAAACCTTGATTTGGTGATTTTAACTTACGTGGCCTGATGTTATTGTCTTGGAACCTGGGGGCTTCCAACCCTTTTTCACCTTTTAGACTGAATAATTCTCTAGTCGATTGAATTTATGACATGAGAGGCTGAAACTTTGTCACAGCAGGATAACAAATCCCGATTTTTGAGCTATTTGCTGTAGACAGATCTATATTGTGTTGCGTAGAGGAATTTAAACCCAAAATGCTGCTTTGTACCAACGGTGGGATCACACTATTTCTCTTTTACACTCTTATTTCACTGTCTTCTTCTTTTCCTTTCGGCTTTTCCCTTCAGGGGTTGCCACAGCGAATCAATTGCCTCCATCTAACCCTGTCCTTTGCATCCTCTTCTCACACCAACTACCTTCATGTCCTCTTTCACTACATCCATAAACCTCCTCTTTGGTCTTCCTCTTCCTCTCATCCTTCTACCAATATACTCACTATCTCTCCTCTGGACATGTCCAAACCATCTCAGTCTGGCCTCTCTGACTTTATCTCCAAAACCTCTAACATGTGCTGTCCCTCTGATGTACTCATTCCTGATCCTATCCTTCCTGGTCACTCCCAGAGAGAACCTCAGCATCTTCATCTCTGCTACCTCCAGCTCTGTCTCCTGTCTTTTCCTCAGTGACACTGTCTCTAGACCAAACAACATCGCTGGTCTCACCACAGTTTTGGACACCTTTCCTTTCATTTTAGCTGAAACTCTTCTATCACACATCACACCTGACACTTTCCTCCACCCGTTCCATCCTGCCTGGACACGCTTCTTCACCTCTTTTCCACACTCTCCATTGCTTTGGACTGTTGACCCTAAGTACTTCAAATCCTCCACCTTCTTGATCTCTTCTCCCTGTAACCTCACTCTTCCACTTGGGTCCCTCTCATTCACACACATGTACTCTGTCTTACTGCGGCTAACCTTCATCCCTCTCCTTTCCAGGACAAACCTCCATCTCTCTAGCTTCTCCTCCACCTCTTCCCTGCTCTCACTGCAGATCACAATGTCATCTGCAAACATCATAGTCCATGGAGATTCCTGTCTAACCTCGTCTGTCAGCCTGTCCATCACCATAGCGAACAAGAAGGGGCTCAGGGCTGATCCCTGATGCAGTCCCACCTCCACCTTAAACTCCTCTGTCACACCTACAGCACACCTCACCACTGTCTTACAGTCCTCATACATGTCCTGCACCGCTCTAACATACTTCTCTGACACTCCAGACTTCCTCATACAATACCACAGTTCCTCTCTGGGCACCCTGTCATAAGCTTTCTCCAGATCTACAAAAACACAATGCAGCTCCGTCTGGCCTTCTCTGTACTTCTCTATCAACATCCTCAAAGCAAATACTGCATCTGTAGTACTCTTTTTTGGCATGAAACCATACTGCTGCTCACAAATGCTCACTTCTGCCCTTAGTCTAGCTTCCACTACTCTTTCCCATAACTTCATTGTATGGCTCATCAGCTTTATTCCTCTGTAGTTGCCACAACTCCGCACATCTCCCTTGTTCTTAAAAATGGGCACCAGCACACTTCTCCTCCACTCCTCAGGCATCTTCTCACTATCTAAGATCCTGTTGAACAACCCAGTCAGAAACTCTACTGCCACCTCTCCTAGACACTTCCAAACCTCCACAGGTATATCATCAGGACCGACTGCCTTTCCACTCTTCATCCTCTTCAGTGCTCTCCTCACTTCATCCTGGCTAATCTTTGCTACGTCCTGGTCCACAACAGTCACATCTTCTAGTCTTTGTTCTCTCTCATTTTCCACGTTCATCAACTCTTCAAAGTACTCTTTCCATCTTCCCATCACACTACTGACACCTGTCAATAGACTTCCATCCCTATCCTTAATCACCCTAACCTGCTGCACGTCCTTCCCATCTCTGTCTCTCTGTCTTGCCAGCCTGTATAGATCAATCTCTCCCTCCTTACTGTCCAACCTAGCATACAAGTCATCATAAGCCTCTTGTTTGGCCTTTGCTACCTCTACCTTCACCTTACGCTGCATCTCCCTGTACTCCTGTCTACTCTCCTCAGTCCTCTCAGTGTCCCACTTCTTCTTAGCTAACCTATTTCTTTGTATACACTCCTGTACCTCCTCATTCCACCACCAAGTCTCCTTATCTACTTTCCTTCCAGATGACACACCAAATATTCTCCTACCTGTCTCCCTGATCACATTAGCTGTAGTTGTCCAGTCATCTGGAAGCACCTCCTGACCACCCAGAGCCTGTCTTAACTCCTTCCTAAAGGTCATGCAACACTCTTCCTTTTTAGCTTCCACCATTTCGTCTTCTGCTCTGCCTTTGCCCTCTTCATCTTCCTCACCACCAGAGTCATCCTAAACACCACCATCCTATGCTGTTTGGCTACACTCTCGCCTACCACTACTTTACAGTCACTGAAAGTCAACTACCATCTGTCCTTCTGCGTTCCTCTCCTGGATACCAAACCTGCTCATCACTTCCTCATCACCTCTGTTACCTGCACCAACATGTCCATTGAAGTCTGCACCAATGACAACTCTCTCACTTCTAGGTATGCTCTGCATCACTTCATCAAAGTCCAACCAGAATTTCTCCTTCTCCTCCAGCTCACATCCTACCTGTGGAACATACCCACGAACAACATTGAACATCACACCTTCTATTTCTAGCTTCAGACTCATCACTCTATCTGACACTGTTTTTACCTCCAGGACATTCCAAACAAACTCCTCCTTCAAGATAACTCCTACTCCATTTCTCTTCCCATCTACACCATGATAGAACAACTTGAACCCTGCTCCTAAACTTCTAGCCTTGCTACCTTTCCACCTGGTCTCCTGGACACACAGTATGTCTACCTTCCTCCTCTGCATCATGTCAACCAACTCTCTACCTTTTCCTGTCATAGTTCCAACATTCAACGTCCCTACTCTTAGTCCTATACTCTTGGCGCTCCTCTTCTCTTTCTTCGTGCGAACGCACTTTCCTCCTCTCCTTCTTCGACCAACAGTAATCCAATTTCCACCGGTGCCCTGTAGGTCAACAGCGCCGATGGTGGTCGTTGTTAACCCGGGCCTCGACCGATCCAGTATGGAAGTCATAGGTTTGATTCGCATCTTTGATTTGGCAAAAGTTTTACGCCGGATGCTCTTCCTGACACAACCCTCTGTATTTATCCGGGCTTGGGACCGGCACAATAAGACACTGGCTTGTGTCCTCTTGTGGCTACATTACTCTTATTTCACTGTATTACACTGTTATTTCACTCTTATTTCTATAGCGCTTATTTTTCACTTCTCTTAGTTTATAATCCCCCCGGTCCTTCAGGAATCAAGTTCCCTCCAGATATGTTTGTGCCTACGATGCCACGCGGTCACAGCATTTTCAACCTTTTAGGGCCAGTGCACCGACGTGATCCAGGGCACCTCTAAACCTTTTTAAGATTGGTCCGCTGACGCAATCTAAGGTATCTAAACCTGTTTAGGTGGGACTACACCGACTCCTACCAAGGCCTTTAACCTTTCCTGACCAACTCTTTCACAATATAAACACAACTATATGTATATTTTAGGTTGAACTGGTGCCTATTTGTAACAATATTTGCATAGAGGCACGTGATAAACCAGGCAGGCTATCTGGTAGAATTTTAGAAAAGGTTTCTGCTGACCTTTGTTTGCGTAATCAGATACCGCCTGGTTCCCACGGAGAATGTCACCTCTCTGGAGTCACGGTCACGGCACCCTCTTCCGCTGTTTCAGCCCGGTTTGAGAGGTGTATCTTCAATGAGGAGACAAGTTGTAGTCCAAACTGAAGAAGTTAAGCAGCTTACAAGTTGGTGAGGATACAGCGTAGAGCTCTCCAACAGACACAGCAACAAACCTCTGGAGAAGAGCCCCGAATATTTATTGAATGTGATCTTTCCAGTGTTTGGGTTAGGTTGAGGGATGAGCTCACCATTAAAATGATCATTGACCATGATTTTGATGGTGTCTGCGTTTGGATCTCCTTGAGGGAAGAGCTCAAGAAGATCACGTCAGCCTGACATGTATCAGTTATCTATGTGTTGTGCTCGTTCTGTACTTTTGTATACAGAAAATTACATGGAAGAAGTGTTTGTGCAAGCAGATTTCCATGGCTAAATAAAAATTCCTAGATAGATAGATAGATAGATAGATAGATAGATAGATAGATAGATAGATAGATAGATAGATAGATAGATAGATAGATAGATAGATAGATAGATAGATAGATAGATAGGTAGATAGATAGATAGATAGATAGATAGATAGATAGATAGATAGATAGATAGATAGATAGATAGATAGATAGATAATACCTAAAGTACCTGAAATATCTGAGATATCTGATGTATCTCACGTACCTGAAGTACTCCTGCTGTGTGACACTTATCACTGAACTTTAAACCAAACTTCTGTCTCTGGACTTGGTGGTTCTTCTCACCTCTGGGTCTTGGTTGGTTCCTTCTCTAGCGTCTGTCTCTGATCCGGAGTCGTCTCGGCCAATCAGCTGATGGGAAGACACCAGTGATCAGTGGACCAGCAGAACCTCCTGTGCTGCTCTTTGGCCTGTTTGATGGTGATATGTTGAGCCAGGTTGGGGTGGCGCTTCAGTGAACCTTAGACCGGCAGAAGGAGCAACGGACCTGAATTCCGGGTCAGGCTGGAATCCATCACCACTGATCACCTCTGTCAACACTTCATGTTGATCACCCAGATTTTATCTACCAATCATCTGTTACGAAGTGACTCTGCCCCCCTCCCCTTTGTTTGGGGGTGGGCCGGTGACATAGCTGACCGTAATGATAACATCATCATCGATCGGTTCTGCTGATCGTCCTGACTTTAATTTTATCTTTTGTGTCAATAACAAAGTTCAACTAGAACCAAAAGTGGAGGAGGAGACATCTGGGAACCAGACCTGCTGAAACCACCTGATGTGACCAACGCCAGTGAGCCGGAGTGGGACCGGGTCGGTCCTGGAACCAACTGGCACCTTCTTCAGGTCCACTGTGGCACACAGTGTTACGTGTTCCAGCAGCTGGTTACATCCCGCTTCAAATCTTCTTCTTCTCAATTGGGCTTTTCCCTTCAGGGGTCTCCACAGCAAATCAGTGTCCTCCATCTAACCCTGTCTTCTGCATCCTCTTCTCTCACACCAACTACCTTCATGTCCTCTTTCACTACATCCATAAACCTCCTCTTTGGTCTTCCTCTAGGCCTCCTGCCTGGCAGTTCAAAACTCAGCATCCTTCTACCAATATATTCACTATCTCTCCTCTGGACATGTCCAAACCATCTCAGTCTGGCCTCTCTGACTTTATCTCCAAAACCTCTAACATGTGCTGTCCCTCTGATGTACTCATTCCTGATCCTATCCTTCCTGGTCACTCCCAGAGAGAACCTCAGCATCTTCATCTCTGCTACCTCCAGCTCTGCCTCCTGTCTTTTCCTCAGTGACACTGTCTCTAGACCAAACAACATCGCTGGTCTCACCACAGTTTTGTACACCTTTCCTTTCATTTTAGCTGAAACTCTTCTATCACACATCACACCTGACACTTTCCTCCACCCGTTCCATCCTGCCTGGACACGCTTCTTCACCTCTTTTCCCCACTCTCCAAATATCATATATTGTATTATAATTGTCAGCGTTTGTGTGTTCGTCGTTCGCTTGTCCACCAAATATCTTCACAACTGTTGTAGATAGAACACATGACTCAGGCAGTAAAGGGGATGAAAATGAGATGATGACCTTGACCTTGTCCAAACTAGGTCAAGGTCAAATTTTAACTTTTGTACACTCAGGAACCGGATAAGATAGATGGCCAGTGTAAGACCCTAGATCAAAGCTACTGCTTTGATCTATGAAAGTAGGTGACCTTCAGTCACACCTACAGTCACACCTACCGTCTCTACATGTATTGCTCGCTGGAATCCTCCTGAGTCCATGATGACTCTTCATTACTGAGAGTCATCAGAGGCGTGTTCCTCACTGCTAGCAGGAGACTGCAAACATGCAGAAAATGCCTTCTGTAAACTACGGTGCTCCTTCATAGCTGGTCTCTGGAGAAATCTGGTCGTTTCTGGATTCTTTTGATAAAGCAAATTTTTCTTGATCAAAGGAAGCCTCCATTCACCCATTGGATGAATGGAAATGTGTGTCTGGGTTGCGGGCTGATTCAGAATCAGAATCAGAATCTTTATTGTGGGGTCATTGTTGGGGCAGTGTCTTGCTGCAGACAATGTTTCATCATAACATGTGAGCATTATTGTATAGAGTAATGTATATCTGCAGTCGCCCTCATTACCCCGCGGTTAATGCGTTCCAGGAACCACACGCGAATAACAAACTCCACAATAAAGCAGCAAACTATCTTATTATTTACGGTAATTTAAACGTTTATGAACCCTCCCCATACTGATATTAAACCACCTTCTATCTGTATTACCTTTTCCCACACTCTGATAGACTGTTTAAAGCACTTTGTGACTCATGGATCATAGCCCACTTCCGAATGCTGTCAGCCAATAGAATGCGCGTACGGTATCACGTGTCTACCTACCAAAAATCTGCGATAAGGTGAAGTCGCAAGTGTTGATGTGCGAAGGCTCACTGTACATGATTATAGTATATGAAAAATATGTGGTTATAATGGGAGTCAATTGGGCCATTTTTGACAATGGATATTGTGTGCGCTGGGTGAAAATCTGCCGTTCTATACACTTCCAATGACAGGCATTAAGGAATTTATTGTAAAAAAAAAAAAAGATGAAAGAAAATTACTGGCAAAATTTCATATATTTACTCTTGTAACTGACTTATTTATTGCAAGAGAAACACAGAAAAACAACAAAATTGTCAATTTCGGGACTAAAGAGTACCTAAATACTGTGAATAGAAGACATCATGTTGCTATCAGGTGATGCTAACGACAGAAATACATTCAAAACATTTGCTATTAAATGTTTAAGTTTCATACTTTCATCTCTGACCAATAAATTTGACTCCAAACCCTCTGATGGATTCTGGCTCTGAAGGTACTCAAGAGCCCAGAACCCACCCCCAACCTCAATTCAGAGAAGACTGAGTTGGAGAAACCAGAAGCCCTCCTGGCTCAGATCAAAAAGGAGCACAAAGAGGAAGCCAATGACCTGAATGAAGGTCTGGAGACAGCTCTGCAGCAGGACAACCAGGACCAGGTCCAGCTGGAGCCCCAACGCTGATAACCTGATCGGGCATGCTTGGGAGTTGTTGGCCATTCCGACTTGTTCAGGTCCTCACTGCTTCTGAACTGAGGGTCAGACGTATCATTAGACAACTTTCATCTAAACATGTGTTCTACTCGGCCTGACGGCCCAAACGCAAACTGCAGTTCCTTTACTCACCTCGCGGCGGCAGCGTCACATAACAAGTCCGTCAACTGCCACGAACCTTCAAAGAAGACGACTGAATAACGGACCAATCACAGTGCTTGCTGACACAGGTGCTCTTGCTTGGGGAAGGGGGTCATCGCTCCAGAGAGCTCTCGTCCACAGCTGTCAGCAGGATGTTGGTTCTGATCCTTCAGCTGGAAAGTTGACCATGAATCTGCAGCTTCCAGGAAAAGTGGACGTTACAAACTGTTTACACTGAAATACACTGAGATACCTGATTTACCATGAGAGTGTTTGCTTGCTCATACTGATGCTGTTAACAAGCAGAATTATAATACCTACCTACCTACCTGTCAAGCCAGACTGTCTTACTCTACTCTCCTTTGTTCACTCGCCTTTTGCTTTGATCTAGTTCTTTGTTAGACGTACAAACTTACGGAAAAACAAGCACAACTATAATATACTGTAGATAAAGATGCCAAGTTATATTTATACAGTAGAGTTTGCGTACATGTTTGGATGTTCTCACGCTACCGTCACTCTCTGCCTCTTCCATTTTGTATTTCCTTTTCACCTCAACTGGTCCAGGCAGAGGATGGCCCACCAGCCAGGATGTACCCCTCCTTTCACTTTTAGAGAAAACAAATGTTCCTCACTGTTGTGGTTGGGTTTCTGTAGGTTATCGTCTCATTATTCCCTCCCCAATCAGGTGTGCTCTCCCTGCAGGGTGTGGCCAAGGGCTGCCGGAGCCAATCCCAACAGACTTATGGGCATGAGTAGGGGAGACGCTCCAGACATGTTACCAGCCCATAGCTGGCAACCCAACATCGCAATTCATATCCGTGAAAGTCTTATCGAAGTAACTCCGGGATGTAGCACGTTTTGCGTGGCAGGTCTTGTAACTCGATGCGGTTCATCTTCCGAAGAAAGTCCATGTCATTCTCAATTTTTAACAAATTTGCTTCCAGAGACATTTTACTCATTTTCCTTGTGATGTTGTCAATGCAGACGGGTAAGACCCGATACTCGCGGTTCACCTGGTGCCACCTGTGGACCAGTTTCTGCATGACGGCTTGTCGCTGCTCTTCTGACATGTATTTCCTGGCCTCCCGTTCCCTCAGATCTTTCAAACGGTTATCATAATCTTCCCTAGATTTCTGAATTCCGGCGTAGCGTTTCTGCAGGTACCCTGGTGTTGCTCCGTAATGGTTTTTCTTGGTGTACTTGGGGACGAGGCCTGACTCTTCTAGGATCTCTCGGTGTCCCTTGTTCTCCATTCGTGCTGGTTCTGGCTTTACTGTGACATAACGCTTCTCTATGGCTTTCTTCACAAAGTCCTGTTCTTGGTGGATCAAGGGAGCGTTGCCCGTCCACCTGGGCAGAGGGTCTTTCCTCGTGGAACAGGGATAAGTAAACTCCGTCATCTCCGGTAATAGCGGCTCTTTCGAATGCTTCTTGAGGAAGTGTTTGGGGCACGGCCTCCCCCCGGGCGGCGGTCCCATCATCCTCGTTGTGTTCACCTTTGGTTTCATGGACTCGTTGTCGTACTGGAAACCACGAGGGGGAGGACGGACCGGGAGTTTACTGGTCCGATTGGTTGTGATGGGCGGGAACCGGTTGCGCTGTGGCACTTCCCTTGTCACATATTTACCAGGGGGCGTGTTCTGCTTGGAATAGGGTGGGGACCTCAGGACGGGCGGATCATCACCTAGTCGGGGGGGAGGAAACTTGCCATAGAGCTCATACAAGTGTCTCGCCCTGAACAGGGTTCCAACCGTCTCAACATCGTTCCGTATTGGATTGGGGCGGCCGCGTTCAAAGCCAGGCCTCTTCTTGGAGGGGTGCTGCCGCAGGGTGTTTCCATTCAGCCTCGTCTGCTGAAGAACCGCTTTACGTGGAAGCATCATGAGTGACTGGAGGACTGGGAGAATTCATGTCTTTAGATCTTTAAATGCTGCCAACAACAAAAGATCATAAAACATCCGGAGTTATGAAGTGAACAGATGAAAAGAGACGACATGTTAACCATGACTTTACAGGCAGATCAAAGACAGACCAGAGACCATCAGGACCTGGAACCAGAATTGATCTACTCTCCTTTGATTTCCTCGTGCCTTGATCTACGGCAGGTGTGTACAAAGTTCAGTCAGATTTAATTTGGAATGTGCTTTATGTCTATAAACGTGTTCCATTCGCCCCCCCAGACATCAGCAGTTCCTGTTTATATGCTATAAACTACTGTATAAAACGGTTACTACACTGACTGCTCAACAGATTAATGATAAATTTTCCAAAGCTTCTGATTCGAACAAATATCAATTATTACCTTTCATAAATTTTAATGATCATTTGTAATATTTCTGTCCAGAATGAAGCGACCTATTTATGAATTATCATTTACAAAAAAATCAAGAACAGAATTCTAACGGATCTCCCACCTCTCATTAAAGCGGACCGGACCGTCAGAAGAGTTCCTGAGGACGTGAGGATGAACGTTTTAGATTTTACTCTCAACACTTTTAGCCACCGTGTAGAAATGTTGATGTTAAACTTCTGGTTCCGACCCGATTCTGTAGAAACAGGAGGAAGATCCATCTCACTCCTCTTAAAAACCAAAGCAGGAATAAACGCTTTTTATTTAACGAGTCTCCGACCCGTTGGGACCCGGTCCATCCCGGTCCTACAGGCCGTCCACTGTGTGGACAAGCTGGGCATCGCCCCGCCTTTCCACCTTCAATTCACCCAATCAGGTTAAAGCTGTACATGATTGATCGCTGATCAGCTTCTCTGACTCTGTGACGACTGATGGACTCAGTGTTGCTAGGCAACAGGCAGGAATCAGGACAGGAAGTGATGTCGTCTTGTGGCGGCGCTCAGCTCGGTTTCTGTAAACGTGTGGAAAATAAACGACTTGAAGCGCTTCCTGTGGGAGGAGTCAGTTTTTATTTAAAGATGTCCAGTTTCAATAGCAACAGGAAGTGGGCGGGGCTCTGGTCAGACCCGCCTCCTCTTGCGAGCCTGGAACTGCTCCGTCTTGCTTTTGATGGACTTGATGAGCAGCGACAGGGCGGGGTCTGTCACCTTAGAGGCGGGGTCTGTCACCTTCTTGGACTGGCTGGGAGGAGCCTCAGAGGCCCCGCCTCCTTCCTGTTCGGCAGTGCCCGCCTTCCTCTGAGCGTGAAGAGGCTCCTCCCCCCGCCGGCGCTCCTGCTCTACCCTCCGGCGCTGTTTCTCCATCAGGATGCTCTGATTGGCCGTGGTGTTCCTGTAGGCGGGGTGGGCGGGGTCCAGGTTGAACAGGTGGGAGGTGAACACGGCCTGGAAGCGAGGGTCTGTGACGTCCACCTGGGGGGGGGGACACACAGGTGAGCCGGAGACGCACGCCGGCGTGAAGCCACGCCCTGTCGTCACGCACCTGGAAGTGGTCGTCCGGTGGCTCCTCCCCCTTCCTCTGCAGGCTCCTCCTCTTCCTCCTGCTGAGGTTCTGCTGCTCGGCGATCTGCTCGTAGCTGAAGTGTTGGCGTTTGGCGTCGTGGGCGTCGTCCTCCATCAGCAGCGCCATCTCCGCCTGCACACACACAGCGTGAGGACGCTCCCATTGGTCCCCCACGTTTAGAGGCGGGGTCAGCACTGACCTTTTGTTTCTCCAGCTCCTCCCCCTCCTCCTGCTGCTGCCCCGCCCACTTCTTCTTCTGTTTCTTCTTCACGTCTGTTCACATCAAACCAGGAAACACGTTTGGTCACGTGATCAACAGCTGTTTGATGACATCATCACGGTGATGACATCTGGATCAATGCGATCAGTCTGGATCGGTTCTGATCGACTGTATTGATCAGTTCTGATACTGTATTTTAATCGGTTCTGATCGACTGTATTGATCAGTTCTGATACTGTATTTTAATCGGTTCTGATCGACTGTATTGATCGGTTCTGATCGACTGTATTGATCGGTTCTGATACTGTATTTTAATCGGTTCTGATCGACTGTATTGATCGGTTCTGATCGACTGTATTGATCGGTTCTGATACTGTATTTTAATCGGTTCTGATCGACTGTATTGATCGGTTCTGATCGACTGTATTGATCGGTTCTGATACTGTATTTTAATCGGTTCTGATCGACTGTATTGATCGGTTCTGATCGACTGTATTGATCGGTTCTGATACTGTATTTTAATCGGTTCTGATCGACTGTATTGATCGGTTCTGATCGACTGTATTGATCGGTTCTGATACTGTATTTTAATCGGTTCTGATCGACTGTATTGATCGGTTCTGATACTGTATTTTAATCAGTTCTGATCGACTGTATTGATCGGTTCTGATCAACTGTATTGATCAGTTCTGATACTGTATTTTAATCGGTTCTGATCGACTGTATTGATCGGTTCTGATCGACTGTATTGATCGGTTCTGATACTGTATTTTAATCGGTTCTGATCGACTGTATTGATCGGTTCTGATCGACTGTATTGATCGGTTCTGATACTGTATTTTAATCGGTTCTGATCGACTGTATTGATCGGTTCTGATCGACTGTATTGATCAGTTCTGATACTGTATTTTAATCGGTTCTGATCGACTGTATTGATCGGTTCTGATCGACTGTATTGATCGGTTCTGATACTGTATTTTAATCGGTTCTGATCGACTGTATTGATCGGTTCTGATCGACTATATTGATCGTTTCTGATACTGTATTTTAATCGGTTCTGATCGACTGTATTGATCGGTTCTGATCGACTGTATTGATCGGTTCTGATACTGTATTTTAATCGGTTCTGATCGACTGTATTGATCGGTTCTGATCGACTGTATTGATCGGTTCTGATACTGTATTTTAATCGGTTCTGATCGACTGTATTGATCGGTTCTGATCGACTGTATTGATCGGTTCTGATACTGTATTTTAATCGGTTCTGATCGACTGTATTGATCGGTTCTGATCGACTATATTGATCAGTTCTGATACTGTATTTTAATCGGTTCTGATCGACTGTATTGATAGGTTCTGATCGACTGTATTGATCGGTTCTGATACTGTATTTTAATCGGTTCTGATAGACTGTATTGATCGGTTCTGATCGACTGTATTGATCGGTTCTGATACTGTATTTTAATCGGTTCTGATCGACTGTATTGATCGGTTCTGATCGACTGTATTGATCGGTTCTGATACTGTATTTTAATCGGTTCTGATCGACTGTATTGATCGGTTCTGATCGACTGTATTGATCGGTTCTGATACTGTATTTTAATCGGTTCTGATCGACTGTATTGATCGGTTCTGATCGACTATATTGATCAGTTCTGATACTGTATTTTAATCGGTTCTGATCGACTGTATTGATCGGTTCTGATCGACTGTATTGATCACCTGTAGTGGCGAGCTCCTCGGTGAAGAACGGGTCGCTGAGATCCACGTCTGGAAGAAGATCTTCATCACTGAGCTGCTCCTCTTCCTCCTGAACGACCAGGAGAGAAGAGTCCCGTTAGCCGTTAGCTCCCGTTAGCTGCTAGCTCCCATTAGCCGTTAGCTCACCTGCTTCCTGGATTTCTTCTTCTTCTTCTTGTCTCTCTTCTTCTCCAGAAACTCCTCCCATGGCGTCGGTTGGCTCCGCCCCTCCAGCTTCTTCCTCACCAGCTGCTGCGTCGCCTCCTTCAGACCTGCAGACGTCAGAGCGGCTGTAAGCCCCGCCTCCAGGCACCTCCTCAGAGGGGGGGCTCTTCGGAGGCGGGGCTCCTCACCTGGCACCCAGGTGACCTCCATCTCCACGTCCTGCTCCTCCCCCTTCTTCTGCTCCTCCTCCTGGATCCCTCGCAGCAGCTCTCTGTACCTGGAGATCTGCTCCTGGCTCCGCCCCTTCCTCTTCTCCTCCGTCCGGTTTCCTGTCGTCACAAACGCCCGGCGTCATCGCGGGACGCCCCGAAGGAGGCTCCGCCCCCGCCGACCTCTCTCACCTGCCGTCTCCTCCTCCTCCCCGGAGGCCACGCCCCCCTCCTCCTCGCTGGAGGAGGCCAGGTACGCCCTGAAGTCCATGTCCAGCAGCTCCTCCTGGTGGAACTTCCTGTTCATGGCGGTCAGGCGCTCGTGGTCGGTCTGGTCCCACGTCAGCTCCACCTGATTGGTTCAAGCCCAGCGTCTGACTTCCTGTGTGAGCGGCTGACGCCGGTGGGCGGGTCTGGTTCCTCCTACCTTGGAGGTGTTGGCGGCGGACGAGGCGAACCGTGTGGGCGTGTAGGCGGCGAGGTCCACGTCCGTCGCCGCGTCCGTAGGCTCCTCCCCAAACGTGACGTCATCGGGGATGAAGCTGTTCCGACAGAGGGCACAAACGGTCAGCGAGGGGCGTGGCCCACGGGCCGCCGGAGGCCCCGCCCGCCCAGCGCCTCACCGCAGGTCCAGGACGGAGCCGCTGCTCTCGTACTCGTAGCCGTCACACTCCCGGTAGACGGCGGCGGCCGTGTCGCACGAGTCGCACGCCGCCACGGCGTAGAAGTACCGCAGCCGCTGGAACTGGTAGCCCCGCCTCCTCTCCCTGTACACACTGACACGCCCACACGCCAGTCACGCCCGCGCCCCGCGGCGGGGGGCGTCACGTGACCCCTGAGGGGGCGGTACCTCTCCTCGGGGGTGTCGTCCTCCGAGTCGTCGGGCAGAACCCGGAGCTCCGCGGGTCCCCGGGTCTCCTCCGCCGCCAGCCTCTGCTTCCCGAACTCTGACGGGTAGATCTGGAAAATACCCACAATGCACCGCCGTCAGCCCCGCCCGGGCCCCCGCCGGGTCACGTGACCTCCCGGCCTACCTTGACGGAGAGCACGGCGCCCCCTGGGGGGGCGAAGCAGCGCAGCAGCGCCAGCAAGTCCCGGGCCTTCATCCGGTCCCAGTCCAGGCTGCAGACGGCCAGCCGGGGGGAGACCTGAGGACACGCACGGGTGAGGCTCCGCCCCGCCTGGGGGGGGGGGCACCCACCGCCGACACCCACCTCCTCGCTCCGGGGGGCGTCTTTCCACAGCTCCCCCCAGTCGTGCTCCAGCTCCTCTTCCTCCCTTCTCAGGATCTCGTCCACCTCGTCTTCATCAGAGCTGCTCTCCAGGTTCCCCCTCCCCCGGGCCGGATCCGGATCAGACTCCGCCCCCTCCTCCGAGTCCACATCAGACTCCGCCCCCTCCTCCGAGTCCACATCAGACTCCGCCCCCTCCTCCGAGTCCACATCAGACTCCGCCCCCTCCTCCTCCTCCTCGCTTTCATCTGTGAAGATTTCTGTTCAGCTAATCGACCCAGAACGTCTAGAGCCGGTCCGTCAGCAACCCCCCTGGAGCCCCCCCATAGGACCCCCCTGGAAACCCCCTCACCTCCTTCAGGATCAGCTTCTTCTTCTTTCACCGTTTTCTTCTTCCTCTCTTTCTTGCCCTCTTCTTCCTCCTCCTCCACCTTGTAGAAGCGCTTCAGGTCCTCGGTGGGGGTGTTCCTGACGGGTCGCCCCCTCTTGTCCACCGTGTTGCCCCCCTTGAAGCGCTCCTGGTCAAACATGGAGGTGAACCGCTTGTCGATCTTGACCTTTCGTTCTCTCTCTGGCATCTCCCAGAAGCGGGGGTCCTTCTGGACCCGCAGGAAGCGCTCGTCCCCCCCCCGGCTCCTGCTGGACGACATGGTGGCACACCTGGACTCTCACCTGACCAGTAAGACCAGTAAGACCAGGACCTGGT